>JBBPBX010038188.1:0-18338 GCA_038048925.1 Garcialebias charrua
CTTGGGGTGAAACCCTCCATGCACTGTGAGGAGCTTTTGAGTCCACAATCAACTACAATTGTTGAGGTTTATTTTTTATTTTTATCATATGTTTGGTGCAGAAAACTGTTTCTGAAGTCAATAATGACCCAAAAAACAACAGTTGATGTGTTTGCAGACAGACAAAACTTCAAGATGTTTTTGCATAATGCCAGATTTCCTCCAGAAAAAACAACAAACAATGTTGTTGTTTTTTTCTCAGCATGCATGAGCTATGGTGAGTTGAATGTTTGTAAAATCTGTAGGATATGTGTCAGTTATAATGTTACAGCACTGTGGGAGTGTGAGTGCAGCTGACAGACTGACCAATCAGATATGTTCTGCAGTCCCTGTTCTGGTCAGGAAAAAAAATCCATTTGAGTCTCATCATCCCTTTCAGCACAACAAAGCTCAGTTTAATCAATTTCATTACAGTCACCGTCACTTGTATTATTTGATTAAATCACAGAAGCATGTACATACCGGTACATATATTTGTGTGTCTGTGTGTTTTGACCTCTATTTCTATTTTTTTTTTTTTTTTGGTACCAAACTCATTTGGATTCTCAAAGCCACAAAACAGCCATTACACAAATGGAGCAGCTGTGTTTGCATCATCTCTTCTGCTGGATCTTTCTCATGATAGCTGGAATGAATACAGATATCATAACTGTAGAAAGGAAAGCCTGCAGTGGGTGAACAATAACTGGAGCACTTGTGTGACATATTACAACCCAGTGTGGACGGTTCATCAGTTTCTGAAACCTCTCTTCGCGTGATATTTTTGTTTGGACTGCATGAGAAAAAAATACGTTTTTTTATCATGAGTATTTTTACATTTGATCACATTGGTTATCTACAGCTGGACGTGTTACATTGTGTAGTGAAATAAAGCATCACACAAAGAAGAGGTGCTCATAAACAGCAAAATCAATAATCCTAAATCCAAAATTTAATCCATCAGAAAGGCTTGGCGATCACCTCCTGACCTCCTCTCATGTTGGGTCCACTTATTTAATAAATGCGAGAACGAAATGAGATTTGTGTGACTAAGAAGCCCAATGCAACGTGAAATGAATTCACTTGTGATTGATTGGACATTTTTGTACAACTGACCTCTGCTCTCCAGTCAGAGTCTGGATCGTCCATCACCCCATATTTCATTGGATCAGGCTTTCTGAGGAGCCAAGCAAACACGCTCATCATTACCTTCATCATTTGCAATGTCATACACAAAAAGAAAAAGCAAACCAATGACCAGGACTCACGTAAAAATGCTTTTTTTCCTGCACAGAGTGAGAAAACACACGGCGACTCCAGCTGAAAGCAGCACCAAACCAATGCCGATGCCAGCATACACCGAATCTAATAAAGAAGGAGACTTTTAATTCGCTCATTAAAGTGTTATGAATGACAAGGCAGAGGAGATTAAATTCACATGAGACAGTTTAATAAAAACAATTAGGAGCTAAGATTCTTTAGTACCCAGGCGTGTGTCCTCTGGAGTTGGAGATGAGGTAACGAGGGATGGTTTCTCCTTCACGTGGCATCGATTCCCTGTCCATCCTGGTAAACATCTGCAGCCAAACACAAAAATACAGATTTTAAGGTGGCATGCAACAAAATACCCAAACTGTACTTGTAAAGTGGAAAAACATAGCAATTTACAATGAATTGTGGGAGTTGTTGAAAAATAATCTTAATTTTGTTAAAAAGCTTTTTAAAAAATTGTGCTAAAATCACTTGAGCTAAAAAAAAGTTTTTGTTTCAAAGATCTGGTAGAGTTCAATGTACATCTGATTTCATTTCATTTAATTTATTTATTTATTTAAGTTGGGACAATGCATATTAATCAACATAACAGCAGTTAGCATCAATGTAAATATGCCGGAGTTAGCACAATAGCTAATTTTCATCCGTTGTCCTAAGGCAGGTAAGAATAAGAAACGTCCCATAAAACAAAAGAGCGGAGAAAAATACAAACATCACCTATATAGCACATAACACAACATAAAATTACAATAAAAATATGATGCCATAAGAAAATAGACAAAGTAATCTACACATGATGAACAGTTTGTGTTTTTCTGAGATGCTAAAATAACTAAAATGTTAAGAAAAATGAACATTTTAAGGAAGTACCGCAAAAACATCTTTGCATGCACATTCTGACTTTTCTCATTTAAAAACTGGTGTGAGAGTAATCTGTTGAACCTCTGGCTTGGGAACAGATTCAGAAGGTTTGGCCAGGTCGGTGATCTGCATCTCTGAGAAGAAAAAAAAGAAGAAAATTCTTTTTTTTCCAAACAGTGACTCAGCTCCAAGGCAACATCTGTTCGGCATCAACTTGATATCTGAGCTCCTCTGACCCTCTAATGTGAAACACACAGCTGTCAGATAAAGCAGACTGTGTCAGTCTCATTCAGAAAGGGGTCAGTGTTCATACTGTGTGAGTCCAGCTGTGGTGGTCTTTGGCTTGCGGAAGCGAGATGCAAATATTGAGTCTGAGTTGATGGTTTCAGGATTTATTATTCAGCTTCTTTTGTTGGATTTGATTTAAGAATTGTGGACATTTTTAATAAAACTTGAAAGATTTCATTTGTGCAATGGAGATTTATTTAGCCAACTTAAATTTCTCATTACAATGAGAGTATTGTACAGGTACTTGTATTTGAAAGCTAGAAATCATGGCAAAACACATATTTAATTTGATTTATGTTCAAGCTGGACTTTTAAGTTTAAAGAAAGGGACAATGTAGTTTGGAATAGTTCACATTTTTGGTTTGGAAAAAATAAACATTTGAGTTTTCTTTCTTATAACACAAGTGTACTTTTGTTTGTTTGCAATTGTTCTCTCTGGGAGGTTAAAAACATTGTTCAGTAGATGAATAAATAACTTTGAATCTATTTTGATTGTTCATAATTTGCACTAAAATGTATGAATCCATATTATAATAATAATAATAAAATTTATGGAATGTTCTAAGAAAGTTCTAGCATAACGTTCTCACCTAACGTTCTGAGAACCACGAGAAAACTCCACACCCTAACGTTCTCAGAACGTTAGGAGGGAACGTTCCCGTAACCTAAAAATAACGTTCTCAGAACGTTCTTCTGTTACTTGGGACATCACAGGGTGGGACGAGCCAGTCGTTTTGTTATGGGGGTAGTCATTGTGGTTCAGACTGCATTAACAGAGATAGAAATGTAGACACACTTCCAAGGTAAATAATAATAGGTGGTGTTGTGAAATAAAATTGTTTTTGTCTTCATGTTTCATTTGCTCCTAATTTGCTACAAGTTGATGCAAGCAGTAGCCTATCTTGTTTGGCAAGTGTTTGTGCAAAACAACTACAGGGACTTTCCACTCAACCTTGAGGGGTAAGAAGAACATCCTTGTGTTTCCGGTCTGGCAAGTGTTTGTATGAGCAGGGACTTTCCACTCAACTTTGAGGGGTAAGAAAAACATTCTTGTGGCATGAGTTTAGGTATCAGTCGAGGATAGAAAAACATTCCTGTAGCATGAGCTTAGGGATGGGCAACAGAGGAGAATATAAGAAGCAGACTTCCTCCTCCAGAGAGCAACGCAGGAACAAGCTACGAGGGAGCAACTCTTAGGTTGTATGTCTCCTTGAATGCGCATTCAATGTCTTTTTCTTTCTT
The DNA here is from genome assembly GCA_038048925.1 of Garcialebias charrua. Lineage (NCBI taxonomy): Eukaryota > Metazoa > Chordata > Actinopteri > Cyprinodontiformes > Rivulidae > Garcialebias > Garcialebias charrua. The sequence continues at coordinate 3,682 of JBBPBX010038188.1, forward strand.
TCCCTCTCTCCCCACTCTTTATCCCTGGTTCTCTTTTAAACAAATATAATGGCTGTTAGAAATAGAACAAATGTATTCTGTGACTTTTTAAACTTATGATTAATTAAACTGGTGTTTGGAACTTTAAATTGTGTGCGTTTGTCGTATTTTAAGTGTATCTCTCCTTTTTGTTCCAAAGTGAACCAAACAACGAATTCTGGGGCGAATAAGAATATAAAGCCAACAATTTGGAGGTCCCACTGAGATGGTTGCATGCGCGGACAGGAAGGGACAAGCGTGAGTCCAGAACACTGATCAGTGACCGGTCACCTCAACAAAAAAAGGTAAGCAGATTCCTGTTTAAACGAAATCTGTGATTGGAAATTTTATAGGCAAATTTCACTCAGTGTGTTGGACTCCAGGGTTAATACGTGTAAAAAGAAAAAAAAAAGGGGAACGTTAAAATTAAAAGTAGAATTATAAGTTTCCAGCCAAGACTCCAGATTCCAGAGTAAAAACACGCAGTGGTCGAGCCACCGGTGGTCCGACGGGTCCATCTGGTTGAGGGGGAGTGGGGTTTTAGAATAAATATTCACGTTACTCCTGTAACCCTAGACTGAGTTTACTGTAAGTCTCGTTAGGTTTTGTGGCTAACTATAAAACAGTGTCAATTAAATCTACTTATAATTTGAGTCATAATGAGTAGAGGCGGAATCTGGTGAGGTGGTGTATTGTATATTACCATGCGTAAAATACGTTATAATACACTAGGAATAAAGGTATTAAAATCAAACCCACAAACAAATAAAATAAAGTGTGGGACTGAGTGAGAAATTGAGGAAAACGCGTTGACTTTCGCTGATAAAATAATCCGATACAGTTCCAAACTGGACCAGTTAAATAAAATAAAAGTAGTCACAGAATACTAAATCTTTTTATGTTCTAAAATAGTGGGGTTCCTGGCAATGTGAGGAGTTAACACACGACCATACCAATCTTATTTTACACTCAAAAGGTTCTAAAATATATATATATATTTTTTTTTTTCCATTGTTGAAGTTTTCTGGCGTCAGAGTCTCGCGTGAATGAAGTGCAAAAGTTGGCCTGTCCATTGTCTTTCATGTTTGATGTTTGTATTTTGTCAAAAACTGTAAGGCCAACTACGTGAATGAGTTACAAGAAAAAGTTCCTGTGTGAGAATTCGCAGTAAAAGAATCCTGGTAATCTGTCTTGCCCCTGAGGAACGTTCAGATTGCTAAAGGACATTCCTTTCGGGGAATAACTGTGGTCTCACTGGTTGTTCCCGTATCAATAAAGATTAATAGGCTTGGTGTGTGTGTGACATGGAGGAGAGTTTCAGCAAAAAACTTGAGAAAACCTTGCATTTTAAAACATTGACCGAGCAGATTAAAATCATAAAAAATGCAATGTCTTTGTCAGTTCAGGAAAAAAAACAACAACAAAAAACAAGAAAAACTACTTTTAAAAAAAGAAGGTTAAAAGAACAAAATAGCACTATAAATCTAATGTGGGAACAAATACTTAAAATCCGGAAAGAGAAAGACAGGTTGGAGAAGCAGAAACTGCAGCTGGTGAGTATGGTATATTTAATGTTTATGAGAAGCAATCTGAAATCTGAAACTAGCAGAAATAAGCCCAAAGAAGCATAATCCAAAATATCTGAAACAATCAGGAATTTAAAAAAAAAAATCTGAAATGAGGAGATAATGTTTTATCAGTTATGTATAGAGCTCAAAATAATGCATTACCTTTAAATATCCAAATGCACTTTGTTAAAGGACAAAGTTGTTATAATCTTAAGGGGACAGAGTTGTTTGTAAAAGTACAATTAAAAAAACAGAGGGAGGAAAATAATAACTGTATTTTTAGCCTGTATGACATATTTATGGATTGCTTTTTCTTCTTAAACTTGTCACAAGCTATCTGAGGATTATATATGAAACAAATATTGAGGCGATGAAGTTAGAACAAAGTTTATTTAGATACAGCAGGTAATAGAGTAATAAACGAATTCTCCACCTCCTCAAGAGTTGGTGCTGGGTTCCTGAAACACAAAATGAACATTACATTAAAACGGTTTACACTTCTCCATTTTAACAGGACTAGATCATTTTCTACAGCGTGAATGTGGGTGAAATGAAAAAATTAGAACTTCAGCTCAGCTCTGAACGGGGGTCTGGTTTTAACCAAGCTAGAAGGCCTCAGGACTGGTAACAATTTTTTGAATAAACAAATAAAATATTTGCGGATAGTTCGAGATAAATTAATTAGGGCCGAATGAATCTTCACGGTTGGAAGGATTGATCAAAAAGGATTATGACATTCTATCTCAATAATTTTAGGTTATAACACTTAAACAACCGGGAAATTTGGAAATTGCAGTAGGATCTCCCGTTAGCATAGCATAGGCTGCCTAACAGCAGACATTTTATAACTTTGTAACGGTAGACAGCTCACATCGGATTCGCTAACAAAGCGTACAGTGGCGCGTCGTGTAGATAAACAATATCGACTTTAAATAATCCAAATTTAGTTTTTGTAGACGAACTTAGCAGCTAACAGCAAAGCTAACGAGCCACTAGGTCCGACTGGTTCACGAGACGTCGTCGTCGTTCTTATAATTTGTGTATAGGCCGTGAGAATGTAGAACCGAACGCATCATACTTGCATTTTCCAATATAAGAAGCAGAGAAAGTGGATTACCAATCTGGAAGACGTATTTTTGTGAATAGCTCCAGTGAATGTACACGTCTTGTGAGCATTGACCGGAAGAGCAGGGTTGCCAGATCTCTAGACCGAAAGAAGCGATCAGCTCCTTCAAAACAAGCACAAATAAGCGACTCAATGTCCGCGAGAAGCAAAAATGAAAACCCGCCACAAGCGGATGATCAAATTTGAAAGCGACTCCAGGGAAAAACAAGTCCAATGCCGCCTGAAATAAACGGACTTGGCAACTATGGGGACGCAAAAGACAGTCGTTTCATGTATAGCCTGAGCAGGGTTGCCAGGTGAGAAATGTAGGATTATCGTACACCCATCATAAACAAAATAAGTATGCTCTATAGTCACTCTATTGTTGAATACTGTAGCGTTTGACAGGCACTCACAGCTTTGTGGCGTCAGTACTGGGGGGAACCATAGACATTAATACGCATAATGGCGAAATTATTGTATTTTTGGCCTTTTTTGGGATTATTGATCGTACATCGTACAGAGGGCAAAATTATCGTACAAATACGAAAATTGTCGTACAACTGGCAACACTGAGCCTGAATATAATGAAGACCCCTGATGGACGAAAAAAGGTACTGCAGACAGGAGCATAATAATTTCTAGAAAAACCGAACATAGGTCGGAGTCACTTTTATTTGTAATTTTAATTCAGTCATCCAGTTGGGTCATTCGTTCTGAAACATTTAATAAAAGTAAAGGGATGCAGATACAGAGTTTAATAACTGTTTGGAGTCAGATGAATAAAAGAAGAGGACAGATTGGGGTTTGAATAATAATAATAATAATAATAATAATAGTAATGAATTCAATTTATAACGCACTTTTCATTAATGGAAATCTCAAAGTGCTAAGGAGGGAGTAGCCCTCACAGACAGGTCTTAAATAAATACATCTTTAATTTTAATCTATTGAGGACATAAATTGAATCTCAATTTATAATAAGTGGAGAGTTGGACTTTAAAAATCGACTAAGGGATGACAAAGACCCGGCAGGGGGCTTTAGTCGGCCCGCAGATGAATCTGAATTATTAAAAAATAAAAAATAAATAATAAAAAATAATAAACGCTATTTTCTTAAAAATCTGCAGTAATAAAACAGCTACGCTCGAAGCTCAATTTATGGGTTCACAGTTGCTTCCTAGATGTGGAAAATGGATTTAAAATTCATTCATTTCTAAATTTTGATGCACTTTTAACATGCAGGAAAGGGTTTTAATAGAACTGTTTTTTTGTATGTCCAGAAGCCCAGATTTAGATTTTTCTACCTGGATTATTGAGCATGCATCAGGGTATTTAACAAAACAGTTTGTTGAATAAATGTTTTAAAACGTGCAATCACTGATCAGTTTTTTTTAAATATGTAATGCACTTAAATGTTAAACTGAGTAAAAATGTGAAAGGACAATTAATTTAATGTTAATATCTATATAATGTATTTATTCTTTGCACTAATACAAAGACAAAAAGTGGACCTTTAGAATGAGTATTCTGGTCTGACCCCCTTGAGATCAGATTAAGCTGTATGCGGCCCCCAGATCAAAATGAGTTTGACACGCCTGTAGTTATATACCTGGAACAACAGGCCAAAATGAACGAGCCCATATTTTTACTTTGAATAAATGAGCCACTGAGCTTAATAATCTCAAATTGACAATTTAGGAGGGCATCTAGCTGTGCGGTTTAGACATGAAAATATACATAATACATAAATAAATCCAACAAGAAGGCAGATCTTAGAAGGCTCAAGGAATTGGCTAATTATCATAGACTGTATACTAGCAAGGGGGTCTTAGGAAATAGTAAATTATATTTTCTAAAATAAAAATAGGCTACAGTATTTTTTGGTTTCAGGGTAAATTGATTATTTCACTTTTAGGTAAACTAATGTTTTGGATCTGTTGTGCAGATCAGATTAAAAGATGCCTCTGTCGAAGGATCTATAATAGAGTTTGTTAACAGAAAATTAATTTGATCCTGGTCTGTTAATGATTTTTTATTTTTATTTTTTAATTTTTTAAATAGCCTCATTGAACAGTGTTGATGGAACGGCAAAAGTGAGTCTTATGAATCCCACCTCATCTATACAGAACACATAATGGTAAATATGCATTAAGGTAGGCCTCTGTCAAAACATATGCAGCATCTGACTTTTGAATCTCAGCTACTGTGGTTATTGATCAGATCGGATCAGATTTAATATGAAGGTGTGTCCAGAAACTGACTCACTGTGACTTCACTGGGAAGAACAACAACATGGCTGGACTCATATGTAACCTTGCTCAAGAACTTTTGAGGGGCTTACACAAGGAACGACTGAAAACAACAAAGGCACCAAAAGAACAAAAGACTGTCCACAAAAACTTTCAGCCGAGCAGAGGCAAAGACTTTCTCAAAGAACTGTCAAAACATGGTCATCAGACACAAATGGCCAGGATATACGGTCCGGATTTGGGGGGTCCGGACGAGAATCAGAACCCAGTGAACGTCTCACTGGGGGCTGGAACAAGAGAAAGCTGAACACGTTCTCCAAACAGACAAGAGAACAAATGGTCCTGAAGTCACTCATACCAGCAAAGGCCGCACCCCATATTGATCTGTGAGGATCTGTCGTTGATCTTAGTAGCCGGGATCAAAACTACAGTTGCTATGATAAATTTTTTAATGAAACACATAGGCGACATTTGGGGCCTGCCAGCGCGGGCTTCATGATTTTTAGTTATACTGTGCTCAGGTGGATCTGACGACTTGCTTTTTCTGGTTCCTGTAACTCTGTGGTGAAGCTTAAGGAAAGCAAGGGAAATGATCCCAGCTCCTGACCCCAAAACGAGTTAACTTTTATATTTTTGTTTTTGCAGTTGTCCTTGGCGGAGTGCATGTTGGGATTCTGATGTGTCACAAGGGGTACATTTTGGTAAATGATTATAATTTTAAAGAAAATGAGATGATATCGTAGATTACAGTTAGCTATATGGTTGTGAAAACCAAATTAGTGGTGGCAATAGGCTGAGGTTTAGGAAACATCTGTCACTAGTGCTTAGGTTAAAGGATGGTAAATTAAATTTAGACACAATTTCCAATTTATTAACCAAATAACTTTGGCATAATTGAAACAAGGTAGAGTTTTGTTTCAAAAGGGGGTTAAGGGGCTGACAGATGTTTCTAAAAAATAGAGAGGTTGGAATTGATCCCTAGAAATAACTAATTAGAAATAACTAGATTGTAAATGTTTCCTAGAAACAACTAGGTTGACAAATGTTCCTAGAAATAACTAATTAACTAAAAGATGAACTGATAAATTGGCGTTATGAACAAAGTTCACTTGCGTTGATATTGAGGCGGCATCGGTCTTGAACGTTTTATTTTCTTTAATCATGTCATGGAGGAAGGAGTATTGATGCAAGCATGCAAGCATATTTCAAATGAGCAATTAACAACACTGTTTTTTTATGTGTGTGAAGCAGGATGGGGGACGCCCCTTGGAAATGTTTCCTGGCCTGCAGGCTCAAACCACTCAAACCTGAAGTGGACCTGATCAGAGGGTGTTTAGAAATATGATGGTTCTGTAGAATTATAGCAATTGACTTGACGAGACGACATGTGACTTATTGACTCAGGAAGAAGGTGTATAGAACCACAGGTGTACAATGTTTTGTGAATTATGCTCTGCTGCCGCTTGCTATGTTATGTGTGTAATCTCTGCTATAAGCTGAATGAGAAGGTACAGTATTTTTGTAAGTATGAACCGCCTCAAAACTACTCATAATTAACCCTAATGAAGATTAAGCCTCTTCCAAACCCAACTAACATGCATGATTCATTCTTTGTACTACTGATTTATAATTTATTGGGTGTTGTTTGCTGTGGCACATTCTGTTTATTATAGGTGGTTCTTGGAAATGCTCCAGCTGAGGAGGTAAGGATGGAACTTTATTTTTGTTTTATTGCACATTTCTGGGTACAAATTTTAATATAATATTGGAGAAATTGGCTTACGTTTTAGAATCTGATTTATCAGTACCATTGTGAGTGGGTTTATGGATAGACAGTAGAGAGTAATTTAACTCACATGGATTTACCCATGTTTGGGCCTTCTCTCAGATGAGTGAATTGGGTTAAACCAAGAGGCCCTGCTGTAATCTAACAAGTCGAAAGTTTGTGGTTTAGATTTTCTCAACAGATTTCAAAGGAGGCAAGACCAGACAGCTCTGGTCAAGTACGGACCCGTGTGGGGTCGCTGAACGCACACCACAGGCAGTGCGTGTCAATGCCAGGGGATCCACACGGTTCAGTGTGCTCCAGCCCGTGATCCAGGAAGGAGCTAAAGGATTGGGTTGGACAACAAGAAGAGCTCGCGTTCGAACTCTTGTGCCTTGATAGACGAAAGTAGCCGAGTAAAGTTGCGTGCGGGCCCAGAAAGACTCTGTTTAATGGGGCCACTCGGTGCTGGAACATGCACACATAGAACAGACACCTAAAACGATAAAAACACTACATATTAGAGTCTCACATTACACGAAGAAAACTCGGGAACATAGGAGGACATTCCCGAGCACCCTAGGGGAATTCGGCAATATCCTAAAGCGCTTACTATTATTATCGTTCATAGTTTGCATATATATTTTTTTATATATTCTACAATTTGCATATTAATCGACTGATTCAAATTGTCCTCCTAGAACATTTCTGCGTAATCCCTGGGAAAGATGTTTGCGAAGTTCATAGACATAAGAGAGAGTATGGCGCGCACCAGAAAATGTGTGATTTTATTTCTTGAGGTGGACCTCAGGAATTGAGGTCCAAAGGGGGTTTTGTTGTGAAATAAAATTGTTTTTGTCTTCATGTTTCATTTGCTCCTAATTTGCTACAAGTTGATGCAAGCAGTAGCGTATCTTGTTTGGCAAGTGTTTGTGCAAAACAACTACAGGGACTTTCCACTCAACCTTGAGGGGTAAGAAGAACATCCTTGTGTTTCCGGTCTGGCAAGTGTTTGTATGAGCAGGGACTTTCCACTCAACTTTGAGGGGTAAGAAAAACATTCTTGTGGCATGAGTTTAGGTATCAGTCGAGGATAGAAAAACATTCCTGTAGCATGAGCTTAGGGATGGGCAACAGAGGAGAATATAAGAAGCAGACTTCCTCCTCCAGAGAGCAACGCAGGAACAAGCTACGAGGGAGCAACTCTTAGGTTGTATGTCTCCTTGAATGCGCATTCAATGTCTTTTTCTTTCTTTCCCTCTCTCCCCACTCTTTATCCCTGGTTCTCTTTTAAACAAATATAATGGCTGTTAGAAATAGAACAAATGTATTCTGTGACTTTTTAAACTTATGATTAATTAAACTGGTGTTTGGAACTTTAAATTGTGTGCGTTTGTCGTATTTTAAGTGTATCTCTCCTTTTTGTTCCAAAGTGAACCAAACAACGAATTCTGGGACGAATAAGAATATAAAGCCAACAGTGGCTTCCATGCATTTGCATGAAGGCAGTGCTTTGCAATGACAGCCTCCAATAAACATTTGAAATATATCAGTATATGTGTAATGAATGAATATAATATACAAATTTCACTCTTTGAATGGAATTACTGAAATAAATCAACTTTTTATGATATTCTAATTTTATGACCAGCACCTGTAAATGAACAGAGACAGAAACATCGATTCACTTCTGCTTTTGGTGGTGGGCAATAAAACCAGTCTTACACGATTACCAGCTCCTCCTCATGTCTGACATAAAGCAGCGGTCTGATCTCATCCCTCAGCGTGGCTGGAGGCTGCAACGATCCACGTCACTACTCCACAACCACTTTTGGGTCCTCTCGGGTCTTGGCTCCTGGTTTTGTCCCTCATGTTTCCATGGAGGTTCTGCAGATATTCTCCACTGTATTTTTTGTTTCAGATAGTTTCCATTTCGAGCCAAGCTGACATTTGTTTGAACAGGATGAGCACCACCACTGGTACCAGTCTGAGAACCATGGTTCTTACTGCAGGAACATGAGCATTCTCTTACCAGTCTGCACAAGGCTACAGGTTAGATATTGTTTGTTCATAAAAATGTTCATTTGTCTCAGCTACTAATCTTCCTCCAGAGTTATACGCAAATTTACAATTTTAATAAAGTGTAAATGTTTCCTGCATTTCTCAAATCAGTCTTTTGTTTTTTCATGTGATCGAACCCCACCCCACCCATCTTAAAGCTAGCTGAGTGTTCTTTAATATAGAACTCATTCAGATGCTTTAGATTTTTTAAATTTCTTAGCTTATTCAGATGTGCCTTTGAGCCAATTTTGTTTGTTTGTTTCTGCTCACTTCGGTTAGTTTCTTTTTTATTGGAATCTGTTAAGCCTTTTCTAAACATTTTTGATTTTCCAGCTTTCAGCAAAAGTCAGTCGTTCAAATTCAACTCCCAGTTTAGAGATGAGACGTTTTGAGCAGTAATCCTTCAGCAACGCTCCACTAGTTGTTGTCTGACTGAACGATTTAAATGCATCAAAAAGGCATTCAATACAAGATCAACTGGACTTTATTTGTAACAGAAAACGTTTCGACTCCCATCCAGGAGGCTTTCTCAATTCCATGAACAACTGTGAGAAGTTTGGAGTTATAACAGAACCACACACCATCATATGTAAATTTCAAGCTGAGGTAACACATACATGTAAATTGACAGATCACACCTTAACAGTAGGGGGTTCCCTTGAGGTCTCTGACAGAAGACACAACACTGTATGTAAATTGACAAAAAACACCTCCCAACCAACAAACAGAGGCTTCTCAAAGAAATTTGTTAGTCTAATTTACAGACAAGACACCTCTGCTCCCATCCGGTGTAAAACGTTTCGGAATCAATCCCAAAACTGAGTTATAAGTATTGGAAAGTTGAAATCTCAGACCATCTCCTCTGTTGGGAGGAGGTTTTTCTTTCTTAACATAAACAGCTTCCTTCACACCTCTCTCAAACCATCTGTGCTCTCGGTCCAAAATTTGCACATTCTGGTCCTCAAATGAGTGACCCTTGTTCGTGAGGTGGAGGTGGACAGCTGAGTTTTGTCAAGAGGAGGTTGCTCTCCTGTGTTGAGACATTCTTTTGTGGATTGGCTGCTTCGTTTCTCCAATGTAATGATTCAAATGCAGTTTTAGATTTAAATGCAGTTTCTTCCAAACTTCTGAGCTTTTCAATGAATTAATCACATATTTCAAATGACTGCTCAGGCGTTTTTGTCAAGGCAGGAGTAAAATTTAATGCACTAAATGTTGATTAGCTGCGGCAGCTATCTTGAACTGGATGGACTCTCAGTTAACCAGCTGTAGATGTTGTTCCCGTGATAACTTTCATTGAAATCTGCTCCGACAGGTAACACGAGGGAATCAGCACAGCATCTGTTAAAGAACATTCATTTATATGAGCAAGATAAAAATCAGAGAAGCAGCTTTTTCTCTCCAGTTTGTCTTTATTGTGCCCTGGAAGCTCGTTAAATCCCAACCAAAGGAAATACAGCAGTGTCGTTTAAAACTCATCAGCTGTACAAAGCTAAATAAAATCCTTACAGAAATGACGAGCAGCATTTAAAGCCTTCAAATTGTTTATAAAACTACGAATCTGAACAAAACAAGTTGAATTTTTAGTTTGAGCTTTAGAAATAAAGTTTGAAGGCTGCTCAGAAGCAACAGGCTGACGTAGCTTTGGACTGCTGAGGTATGACATCACACACATTGCGCACCGCAACAAGAGAGAAATGCTCCCATGACTCCAAGATGACTGGAAAACAAATTCTGGTCAAAACCACCAAGTTAGTCTGTGTGTTTGTAGGTGGTAAGTCCAGTACGACCGCAGGGTTCAGTTCAGGGTTCTGATGAGGAAACGGCCTCACGCTGTTAGAACCTCAACAGCACCGGTCCAGTCAAGCTGGTGACCCAAATGAACCATCAGAAACTGAACCGTTGATAAAAATCAGGCTTGGACCAGATGGTTCTGATGGACCTGAGAGCAGCCCGTTATGGACCAGATGGTTCTGATGGACCTGCAGCACGAGGCCACAGAGGACCAGTCAGTCCCTGTTTGACCCGACTTCAGCCAGGTCAAACAGGAACTGGTGTTCTGGCTGTTCCTGTGGTCTGACAGGAAACATCTGAAGCTCCCTGGAGGGGAGCGTCGAAGCGCAGGAGGTGAAACAAGGAGCGCAGGAGGTGAAACAAGGAGCGCAGGAGGTGAAACAAGGAGCGCAGGAGGTGAAACAAGGAGCGCAGGAGGTGAAACAAGGAGCGCAGGAGGTGAAACAAGGAGCGCAGGAGGTGAAACAAGGAGCGCAGGAGGTGAAACAAGGAGCGCAGGAGGTGAAACAAGGAGCGCAGGAGGTGAAACAAGGAGCGCAGGAGGTGAAACAAGGAGCGCAGGAGGTGAAACAAGGAGCGCAGGAGGTGAAACAAGGAGCGCAGGAGGTGAAACAAGGAGCGCAGGAGGTGAAACAAGGAGCGCAGGAGGTGAAACAAGGAGCGCAGGAGGTGGAACAAGGAGCGCAGGAGGTGAAACAAGGAGCGCAGGAGGTGAAACAAGGAGCGCAGGAGGTGGAACAAGGAGCGCAGGAGGTGAAACAAGGAGCGCAGGAGGTGGAACAAGGAGCGCAGGAGGTGAAAGGAGTCAAAGCTCATCACAGACACAGTGTGCACAGTCAGTCCACAAGCTGGGAGCTGGTCTCACGTTGCAGGATTCTCTGGGTACAAACGCTCCTCCTGACCCAACAACAAAACAAAATGTTCTCCTGAATAAACGCAGTTGCACCCACTGAGACAGCAGACTGCGTCGCTGCATCACAAAGGAGCTGTCCCAACAGTGTTGCCAGGTGAGAAATGTAGGATTATCGTACTAGAGCCCTAAAATTATTGTATTTTGAGGGAAATTATCGTACACCCGTCATAAACAAAATAACAAGTATGCACTATAGTCACTCTTGTTGAATAGCGTCTAACAGGCACCCCCAGCTTTGTGGCGTCAGTACTGGTGGGAACCAGAGACAATAATACGTATTAATGTCTGGTGGCAACTAATGAGCCCCTCCCCACCCCCCTCTTCTTGTTTTGTTTCATGGCGGTTAACCACCACCGAGCTGAAGTGTGGACAGGAGATTAAAATAAAAAAAACACAATTCTGTAAAATAAATTTAATAACTCAACTAAATTCTGTCTATTAAGTTTGCATTTTCAAGGAAATAATAACTTGATCTTTAACTTTACTGATATCACTACTAAAACATCCCTAATTGTAAATTTAATATTCATTTTATTTATTTATTTTTGTAAATGCTTTCTTCCTGTTTCATACCATGGACATTCCATAAAGACATGTTGAACTGTTTCAGGGAAACTGCTGGTGCACATGTCACAAAAAAGTCCTGTTTCATGCTTTCCAATTATTTTAAGAGATTTGTGTCCTATTCTAATGAGAGTAAGTTCCTGTTTCTTCCTGCTTTCCTTGTACAGTATATCTTACCTTTTTTATGAATGTTGTGTAAATGTCTTCCTGTATCAGTAATGTCCCAGTTTTCCTGTCATATTTTCTTAATATATTTCTTTATTATCATTTAACGTTCAACTTTATATAAATGTTCTATCATTTTCATCACTTCTTCCGGACCGGTGTCACACGGCTCTGCTTTTTCTAACGCATGGGGCGGGCGCAGCGGACTATTCAGCCAATCATGGTCGTTGTTCTGCATATACGTCACTCTTAGGTCACATTTAGAAAAGCACGATTGGCTGGAATTTCGAGATGCCTTCAGGGTTCACAAAAAAACTCAGACAGTTGCGACAGGCTGATGGAAACCGATCACAACTACACGTTCACAGAACGGCCAAATTATCGTATTTTTGGCCTTTTTCGGGATTATTGATCGTACAACGTATAGAGGGCAAAATTATCGTACAAATACGATAATTATCGTACACCTGGCAACACTGTGTCCCAAACCTGCAGAACAGGAACCAGTTTAAAGCTGGACTGAGCGATTTCCAGCAGATTAGCTACACTAACTGGACTGAGACCAGTCCCTTCCTGTTTGTGCCTCGGATGAAAGAAGGAGACAGACTGTGTGAGATGGAAGAAAGCCTCGTCTGCTGCTCAGTTTCCATCTTCACCCTCCCACAGATCATCCATCAGAACCAGCTGAAGAAAAACCATCAAACTGGCAGAGTAAAGACGGAACCTGATCTAAAGACTGACAGGAGGCACAGGAAGTACTCCTCTGACCAGAGCTCCCACTAGAGTTCCCTTTTGTTCCTTCTGCTCAAACTGCTCCTTTGTGTCCCTGAACGATAAACAAAAACAATTAAATGTGCTAGTAAGCCACTGAATGCTGCGTCTGAGAGACGTTTGGCACTTTACTGCAAGGACATCCAGAGACCAGGTGCAGAACTATGTGTGCGCACAGAAACCACACATGCACCAACCTGGGCCTGACACCATCAAGAGAAAATCCACGACGACTGTGACACTAACAGTTTAATGCTTCCTGCTTCTTGGTGTGTGTGTGTGTGTGTGTGTGTGTGTTTTATGAGGCCTGAATCATGCACCCCTCCAGAGTGGTTGGGTGCATAACCAGACACCCCACGGCTCTGCGGGGTCCTGAACTATGAGGTGCGTTCTCTGTGTTTGCAGACTGAGACGTGAGATGCCTGGTTGTGCACCTCAGTGTTTTTGTTTGGGTGTGCACACACAGCTGTCACAACAACACATTTTCTGCAACTGGTCCTGGATGTGCTAGAAGCAGGCAAACAGTTCCTGAGTCACATCAAAGTGTGTTTAGACAATAACGTTGGTGCCCCGGAGGCCGACCCCACGGGCGAACTGCTCCAGCAGGCCGGAGATGGCTCCAGATGGGCTGGGAGCTGAGGACTTCAGACCTACGGTGGAGCTGTAGGCCGCCAGGAAGATTTCCCTCACGGCCTCCAGACGGGCCTGACGCTCGGAGGGAAGGGGACACCTGCAGAACCAACAAGAAGCAGACATTGTTCTTAGTTCAGCAAACAAATGTTACTGAAACAAGTGGTAGAAGAATAGAAACAGACTACCGGTATATTGTCCCACAGAGGGGAAGTCAAAGTGTAGCGGACAGATATAAAGGTTCACACAAAAAGTTCCTAGAATGTTAAAAAAAACAATATATAAAGAAATAAGATAGACAATAACAATAATAATATTAATATACAATAAGAAAGTAGCTAAGGTAGTTCGTCTTTTTAAAAATGGTGATAAATGTATGTTCAACAATTATAGACCTATATTCTTGTTACCACAGTTTTCAAAAATTCTAGAAAAACTATTTGTGACCAGACTAGATCAATTTATAGATAAACAAAACATTATAAGCAACAGTCAGTATGGGTTTAGAGCAAAAAACTCTACATCAATGGCTCTCATGGAATTAATGGAACAAATAACTACTGCTGTTGATCAAAAAAAATATTGTGTCAGTATTTTTGTTGATTTAAAAAAAGCATTTGATACTATTGATCACACCATTCTCCTTGAAAATGTGAATAAATATGGTATTAGAGGACCAGCATTACAGTGGGAATGTAGCTATTTGAAAGATAGGAAACAATTTGTTCAATTAAATGGTGTAAAATCTGACCTCTGCAATATCGCCTGTGGAGTTCCTCATGGTTCTGTACTTGGACCAAAGCTATTTATTTTATATGTGAATGAATTGGTAAAGTGTCAGGACTCCTTAAATGTGTCCTTTTTGCTGATGATACCACATTTTTTTGTTTGGGTAAAGATATAGAACAGATGTTGGAGTTGATGAAGACAGAATTTGTTAAAATACAAACTTGGTTAAAACTTAATAAATTATCATTAAACTTAGATAAAACTAATTATATGATATTAAGTAATAAAAAGAAAACCGTTGATGTTCCATTTAAAATTGAGG
>JBBPBX010038189.1:14982-27059 GCA_038048925.1 Garcialebias charrua
TCAGGTTCCTCTATTTAAGACATGCCAGCAGGATTGGGAAGATTCCAAAAGTCTTCTGACAACATCACTGTTTAAGGTCAGCAGTGCCCTACTGAACACAGTATAAGTAAAACGCTGCTTTCCCCTCCTCAGCTGTCTGATGGTTTTCCAGAATCTCCAAAGAGCTGATTGAGAGTCTATCCAAGGCCTCCCTGAACTCTTCCCACAGCAGAGCTTTTGCCTCAACAACAGCCAAGGCTGTGGGCCGTTTGGTCCTCCGATACTCCTCAGCTGCCTCTGGAGTCCCACCAGACAAAAAGGACCAATAGGACTCGTTTTTCAGCTCGACAACCTCCCTAACCCGGGGTGTCCACCACCGAGTTCGAATATGACCTCATGAGAAGCGCCAACAACCTTGCGGCCACAGCTCAAGGCAGCCAATGGCTTCCTTCACCCAGATCTTGTATTTTATGTTGCTGAAACTGCAGAAACCTGTCAAACGAGAATCCAGATGCAACTGGGCAAGCAATGTTGAAAGGTGTGACAGTTTGTTTACTGGATTTATTTAATTGCACTCAGCATATTTTCAATATAAAAAGTCATTGTAAAAATTAATAGCATGCCTAAAGAATTTAAAAAAATGTTGCCCAACAGATTTTGTTGTTTTTATTTATGTATATATTTTTTGTATTGCTGACAGATCAGTCTGTATTAATCATTCAACTATTTCTTATTCACATGTCACTCGTACTTTTTGTTGTCGAGGCTCAATTACAGCCTTGACTTTGACTGGAAAAGCAGCTTGACAATTAGCCAAATGTATTTTCGAGCTCTTTAATTGTTCTCTACACTGTCATCCATCACTCTTTCATCAGCTTTGCCACAGCTCAGCATACACACACACATGCAAACACTCACAAGAGGCTGAGTCCACTTTAAATGGTTAGCAGTTTATTTTTGCTCAGCTAGCATGTCAGAGTTCAGTGCTAAACAGCAGCACCGGTTTTCTAAAAAGAAACAAAAACAGCAAATTGTTGGAGCTGAATTGAATCTCAGTGCACACATTGAGATTAGCACAGGACCATGCTTCCTTCTGTCTGCACTGACAGAAACACTGACTGTCAGTCAAAGTCACAGCACATGTTCTGCTGGATATGGACATCAGGTTCTGTCAGGAACTGGAATAAACAAATAAAAACAAACTGCATAAACAGTTTAAAATCCCACCAGCTGCTCTGTGAATATGTTCTTCTGTCTTTTTTGTTTTGTTTTTTGTTTTTTTTTGTTCTTGTTGCTCAGACGAAAATAAATATATATACAGGGAGTCCTCGAGTTACGGTGCCCTCGACTTACAGCAACTCGGACATACGAACGCATCATATTAATAAAAATATGAAATATTTTAAATATATATATATATGTGTTTAAATGCTCTTTATTTCATGTGTACAGCACTTTGTTGCAGCTGTGGTTGTTTTAAATGGTTTTATAAATAAAGTATAATTATAATTACAATTATAATTTTTAAGCGTATTTGCGCAGTTTCCGGCAGTTTCCGGAAATGCCGCCATTTTGCGGTTACCTTCGTTAGTTCCAGCCTCTACAGCCTGCTTTGGGGGACTGTGTGTCCGATAAGAGGTTGCCTTATACGGATAAAAGAGCTGGAAAACGTTCGGTGAACTCTGTGGACGTCTCAGGCCCGGAGCAGCATCCGCCGATCGCTCCGCTGCATCCTACCACGCCGGCCGACACCACCAGCTCATGGGATGGGATAACGTGCAGCTAATGGCGGAGCTAAGATGCTAACGCGGACCCCCACCGTTGACACCGAGCCTACGGGCGGCGGAGAGGCCATCTGTGGTCAAGAGCTTGCCCTGATGTCCGCTTGGCAGCTAGTCTAAGATGTCGGATGGACACCGAGCTAACATGCTAAAACGAATAGCGTCGACAGCCTTTTGGATAGGCTAACGGGAACACTAACGGGCGCAGCTAATGGAGGTGCTAATGCTAACGGGCAGCTGCTTGTTTTGGATGGACGGACACAGAGGAGAAACGGCTTTCAGTAAGTTATTAACTCTTTTTCTGGCTCCAAATGTATGGAGTTAACATGCTAACAGTCCTTCTTGTAAACAGTTTGGACCGCGTGGAGCAGCACGAAGCTGTGGTGCTCGGACATGCAAGAGCTAACATGCTAAAGATGGAGACAGGCTTGACCAGCTCAAAGTAAGAAATTATATTTTTATTAAGGTTTTTATTAAGGTTAAAAATGTAATGTCTGTGTTTTTTGATAATTATGTACTACACTGTGTTAGGATAGGCGAAGTGCTCGGTAACTGTTCATTACCGTACATGTACGTGTATAAGTGGCGGCTCGGGTGGTCCCCGACTTACGTCAAAATCGGGTTACGAACGACCTGTAGGTCCGGAACTCGTTCGTAAGTCGAGGACTCAATGTATCAGGAATCAAATAAGGTTGCATTCACTTCTTGATTAAGGCTTTTTTAATTTCCTTTTAATTATGCTGTCAACTTGTTATGTACTGTTTTGCAGTAATCTCATATTATCTCATTTTTTTTCACCGTGTTCCAGTTTCCTCGTTGAAGTCTTAGTCATCTGCTCCCAGTCATTATTTAGCTCTCAAGAAACTGTAGATTAGTCAAGTGCTCAAAAGTTCCACAGTTTATGTTTAGATCATTCACAAATAAATTTTATAAACTTTGGAAAAAATAATATTTTGTGCCCACCCAAATAAAAATGATATCTTTTAGTGAATAGTCTTGAGATTTTAGGTGTGGTCGCATGCTAATATAAAAATAAAATCCAGGCACTGAATGTCAGCACCACCGACAGACTCAGGAGCATCTGTAGGTCTGACCTGTATGGAGACAACATGCAGTGGGATGGATCCCAGTTAATGAAATGAGGACAGAATGGGCAAATTGCCAGGATCTGTGATTTGTATTAGGTCTATTCTCTTTGGTTTTGTTGTATTTTCTGCTGTTATTTTTGTGTTTGGTTCTGTTCCTTGTGTTTTTATTTCTTTAGTTTTTGTGTACTTCTTCCTGTTAAATAAATCAGCAAAAATAAAATCCCAGCTCTGTTTCTATTCCCTTGTGCAGAGTATGCAGAGGAATAACTTAGAACATACTGTACATGTCCAGGTGAGGAGACAACCTGGGTGGATCAGAAGTTCACAAACCTGGATCTCAAGTTGGAGATACAAGATTGTGAAAATATGCATATATTTTCAATTGGAAACACATTGAATTGTTACAGTTGAAGGCAAAGGTTTACACACACTGTATTTATCTCTGTCTGACATTAAATCAGACTTAACCTTTCACATTTTAGATCAGTTGGGATTCCTACAATTATCAAAGTCAAAGTCAACTTTATTGTCAGAACTGCAATATGTACAGGACATACAGAGGATTGAAATTGCGTTTATCTCAGTCCCTCGGTGCAACAGTAACCATCTAAACACTAAACACTAAAACATTTAATAAACATAAGCATAAAATAGTAAAAGTGTAACACTGTCCTGAGTTTTTTCATAATAGTATAAAAGTATGAAAATTTACACCAACACTGAAACACCAAACACCCCTAAAACACCAAACACCCAATGAACATAAGCATAAAATGAAATAATAAAAGTGTAATACTGTCCTGAGTTTTTGCATAGTAGTATAAAAAGTATAAAAAGTATATCTATAAAATAAACTGAAGGTTCTAGCATTGACATTTGCAAAGAGTGGCACAGCAGCATATAAGTTAATGTACACAGTATATGTATGAGGTATTTGATGTTGGTATATAGGCAAAGTGGCATATGCAGTGAGGCACATAAGGCACATTTGGCATCCTTAGATAAGGCTAGTCAGAGAATGCTGTATATGTATCTGCAGTAGTGTAGATAAAAGTAGTGTAAATGTAAACAGTAGTAATAAATGTAAAGCAGTAGTAATAAATGTAAACCGTATTAATAAATGTAAACAGTGAATGTAAACAGTAGTATGACTATAGGCAGTAATGTAATACAAACATTAGTGCAAATATGAGAAGTAGTGCAAACTGAATGAGCACATGACCGAGAGTTTAGTGAATAACCCGTTTGATGACACAGAGTCCAGTGTTAAAAACTTTGTGTTGAGTGGTAATGTGTGAGAAAGTTTTTTGTGTTAAGGCAGTTCAAATGGGAGGGGAGGCAGAGCAGGCAGAGTGTTTAGCATTCTGACTGCCTGATGAACAGAGCTGTCTCTCAGTCTGCTGGTTCGAGCCTGGAGACTCCTCAGTCTCCTCCCTGATGGCAGCAGTCTAAAGCGGCTGTGTAGTGGGTGTGTGGGATCACCTGCCATGCAGTGGGCTTTCCGAGTGAGGCGTTTGCTGTGTAAGTCCTGCAGTGAGGGCAAGGAGGTGCCGACGATCTTCTCAGCTGCTCTCACGATGCGCTGGAGGCTCTTGCGGCATGATGCAGTACATGCACCAAACCACACCGTGATGCAGCTGGTCAGGACACTTTCTATGGCACCCCTGTAGAAGGTGCACATGATGGGGGTTGAAGCTCCAGCCCTTTTCAGCTTGCGGAGAAAGTAGAGGCGCTGGTGAGCCTTCTTGGCCAGTGCTGCAGTGTTCCTGCTCCAGGACAGGTCCTTCGAGACGTGCACTCCCAGGAACTTGGTGCTGTCCACTCTCTCCACTGCGGTGCTGTTGATGGTCAGAGGGGCATGTTGTGCATCCCTCTTCCTGAAGTCCACGACAATCTCCTTTGTCTTCTCCACGTTGAGAGTGAGATTGTTGTGTCCGCACCACAAGGCCAAGCGGCTCACCTCGTTCCTGTAGTCCGTCTCATCGTTGTTGCTGATGAGACCTACCACTGTTGTGTCGTCCGCAAACTTGATGAAGTGGTTGGAGCTGTACGATGGTGTGCAGTCGTGTGTTAGCAGGGTGAATAGAAGGGGGCTCAGCACACATCCTTGTGGGGCCCCTGTGTTCAATGTGATGGTGCTAGATGTGTTACTCCCGATCCGTACTGTCTGTGGTCTCCCGGTCAGGAAGTCTAGCAGCCAGTTACACATTGAGGTGTTCAGCCCCAGACTGTCCAGTTTATGGATGAGCTGTTGGGGGATGATGGTGTTGAATGCCGAGCTGAAGTCGATGAACAGCATTCTAACATAAGAGTCCTTCGTGTCCAGATGTGTGAGAGCTGTGTGGAGGGCAGAGGAGATGGCATCGTCGGTTGAGCGATTAGGTCGGTATGCAAATTGGAAGGGATCCAGGGAGGCAGGGAGGACAGATGTGATGCTTTTCATGACTAGCCGTTCAAAGCACTTCATCAGGATGGGGGTGAGTGCTACTGGGCGATAGTCATTGAGGCATGCGGGCGTTGCCTTCTTTGGGACAGGGATGATGGTGGTGGCTTTGAAACAGGTGGGGACGATGGCCTGGCTCAGTGAGATGTTAAAGATGTCCGTGAAGACCGCTGCGAGTTCCCCTGCACAGTCCTTCAGCACACGACCAGGTATGTTGTCAGGACCAGAGGCCTTCCGGGCGTTAATCTTGATAAATGATCGCCTTACGCTGTCTGAGGACAGCGCCAGCACCTGGCCATCAGGAGAGGGGGGGAGTTTATGTGCAGGTGTGCTGTTACTTGCCTCAAACCGAGCAAAGAACTCATTCAGTTCATTCAGCGTAGAGGTTGAGCTGTCACAGGTCTGGGGGGGTGGTTTGTAGTTTGTGATGGTCTGTATTCCCTGCCACAGACTGCGTGTATCCTTGCTGTCCTTGAAACGGTGAGCTATTTTCCTGGAATACTGCTTCTTGGCCTTTCTGATGCCCCGATCCAGGTTCTTTCTGGCTGCCCTCAGGCCCACCTGATCTCCCGCTTTGAAGGCAGCATTCCTGGCTCTCAGGAGTCTGTAAACCTCAGCTGTCAGCCATGGCTTCTGATTAGCCCGAACAGTGATGGTTTTGAGGTTGGTTACATCATCAATGCACTTGGTGATGTATGAACATACAGTGTCTGAGTACTCCTGGAGACATGTGTTGTTGTTTGTGGTAGCAGCTTCTTTGAACATACCCCAATCTGTGGTGTCAAAACAGTCCTGGAGTGCCTCTGAAGACCCCTCTGGCCACACTCGTATCTGCTTGCGGACTGGTTTTGTGACTTTCACCAGTGGCCTGTATGCTGGCTTTAGCATAACACAGATATGGTCAGAAGCACCAATGTGGGGGANCACTTTCTATGGCACCCCTGTAGAAGGTGCACATGATGGGGGTTGAAGCTCCAGCCCTTTTCAGCTTGCGGAGAAAGTAGAGGCGCTGGTGAGCCTTCTTGGCCAGTGCTGCAGTGTTCCTGCTCCAGGACAGGTCCTTCGAGACGTGCACTCCCAGGAACTTGGTGCTGTCCACTCTCTCCACTGCGGTGCTGTTGATGGTCAGAGGGGCATGTTGTGCATCCCTCTTCCTGAAGTCCACGACAATCTCCTTTGTCTTCTCCACGTTGAGAGTGAGATTGTTGTGTCCGCACCACAAGGCCAAGCGGCTCACCTCGTTCCTGTAGTCCGTCTCATCGTTGTTGCTGATGAGACCTACCACTGTTGTGTCGTCCGCAAACTTGATGAAGTGGTTGGAGCTGTACGATGGTGTGCAGTCGTGTGTTAGCAGGGTGAATAGAAGGGGGCTCAGCACACATCCTTGTGGGGCCCCTGTGTTCAATGTGATGGTGCTAGATGTGTTACTCCCGATCCGTACTGTCTGTGGTCTCCCGGTCAGGAAGTCTAGCAGCCAGTTACACATTGAGGTGTTCAGCCCCAGACTGTCCAGTTTATGGATGAGCTGTTGGGGGATGATGGTGTTGAATGCCGAGCTGAAGTCGATGAACAGCATTCTAACATAAGAGTCCTTCGTGTCCAGATGTGTGAGAGCTGTGTGGAGGGCAGAGGAGATGGCATCGTCGGTTGAGCGATTAGGTCGGTATGCAAATTGGAAGGGATCCAGGGAGGCAGGGAGGACAGATGTGATGCTTTTCATGACTAGCCGTTCAAAGCACTTCATCAGGATGGGGGTGAGTGCTACTGGGCGATAGTCATTGAGGCATGCGGGCGTTGCCTTCTTTGGGACAGGGATGATGGTGGTGGCTTTGAAACAGGTGGGGACGATGGCCTGGCTCAGTGAGATGTTAAAGATGTCCGTGAAGACCGCTGCGAGTTCCCCTGCACAGTCCTTCAGCACACGACCAGGTATGTTGTCAGGACCAGAGGCCTTCCGGGCGTTAATCTTGATGAATGATCGCCTTACGCTGTCTGAGGACAGCGTCAGCACCTGGCCATCAGGAGAGGGGGGGAGTTTATGTGCAGGTGTGCTGTTACTTGCCTCAAACCGAGCAAAGAACTCATTCAGTTCATTCAGCGTAGAGGTTGAGCTGTCACAGGTCTGGGGGGGTGGTTTGTAGTTTGTGATGGTCTGTATTCCCTGCCACAGACTGCGTGTATCCTTGCTGTCCTTGAAACGGTGAGCTATTTTCCTGGAATACTGCTTCTTGGCCTTTCTGATGCCCAGATCCAGGTTCTTTCTGGCTGCCCTCAGGCCCACCTGATCTCCCGCTTTGAAGGCAGCATTCCTGGCTCTCAGGAGTCTGTAAACCTCAGCTGTCAGCCATGGCTTCTGATTAGCCCGAACAGTGATGGTTTTGAGGTTGGTTACATCATCAATGCACTTGGTGATGTATGAACATACAGTGTCTGAGTACTCCTGGAGACATGTGTTGTTGTTTGTGGTAGCAGCTTCTTTGAACATACCCCAATCTGTGGTGTCAAAACAGTCCTGGAGTGCCTCTGAAGACCCCTCTGGCCACACTCGTATCTGCTTGCGGACTGGTTTTGTGACTTTCACCAGTGGCCTGTATGCTGGCTTTAGCATAACACAGATATGGTCAGAAGCACCAATGTGGGGGAGGGCTCTGTAGGCATTTTTCATGGTGGTGTAAACTTGGTCCAGTGTATTGTTTCCTCTTGTTGCAAAGTTTATGTTTCTGTATGTTTTTGGAAATACACTCTTTAAATCTGCTTGGTTGAAATCACCAGCCGTGATGAGAAAAGCATCAGGGTGTGCTGTTTGCTGCTCACTGATGTGCAGATAGAGTCAGAGTCAGAGAGTCTTTATTGTCATTTGCACCGCATGTGGTACATGTGATGAAAACGAGATTATGTACACGGGGTCCCAGTTACATCCAACAACAAATGCAAGAGAAAAACAGTGATAACATCTAGAATTAACTAAGAGAAACATCAACTAGTACATTCAGAGCCTCACTTCTAACTTTGCTGTTGGAGCTTGGAGGGATATATACAGCAACAATCATAACAGCTGTAAATTCCCTCGGTAAATAAAACGGTCTGCATTTAATAGTCATAAACTCCACTAAAGGTGAGCAGTGTTTGTGGACCACAGCAGCATCCAGGCACCATGCTTTGTTGATGTAAACACACAGCCCCCCTCCCCGTGTCTTACCTCCCTCGAGGGTTCGGTCTGCTCTGTAGCATGTTAGCTGCCCTAGCTGAACAGCATGGTCCGGAACGTTGTTGTTGAGCCACGTTTCCGTGAATACAAACACACAGCAGTCTCTCACAGTCTTTTGTGTCGTTCGTAGCAGGCGTATATAATCCAGTTTATTGTCCAAGGAGCGCACGTTAGCCAAAACCATGGATGGGATCGCCGGTTTGTGTGGGCTAGCTGCTAGCCTAGCTCCGATACCTCCGCGCTTACCCCGCTTCTGCTTCCTGTCGCGCCGCTTGTCGCATTTCCAATGCGGGCGCGATGGAGGGAGGCTCGGTGCTGGCTCCCAGAGCAGGTCGCAGTCACTCCGCTTGTTGCGCTTCCACTGCGAGCGCGATGAAGCGAGGCTCGGTGCTGGCTTCCAGAGCAGGCCACAGTTCCGTAGCTTCTCCTGGAGCTCGCTGTTTATACCCAAATGAGCGGTTTTTCCAACATCAATCAGGAATTCACGGCTGTACTTGCGTTCTGAACACGTAGACATGACGGAGACGTGACGGCACATTGCGGCATGCAGGACAAAGACAAAAACACAGTGTTCTCGGGAGAGAGAGAAGCCGCAGCGAGTGCTCGCGCCGTCATCTTGGATCTTTATTATCTTTATTATGTGTTATTCCTAATTTCTCAATAGAGAAATACTGTAAAATTGTTTGGAGATATTTTTCATTACTTTCTACGAAGTCACAAGATTACATACACTTGGATCGCAATATGCTGGTGAAGATTCTCAGTCATCCAGGACATGATAAAATCAAAAAAGGCGTTCAATACAGTCCAGTTGTTCTGTATTGAACGCCTTTTTTGATCTTGGATCACAATGCCTTAAACTTTGGGACAACCCAGATGATGAGTCATAGCTTCAGGAGCTCTTGGTAGGTTAGGTGACAACATTTGAGTTACTGGTACTTGAAGGCTCACTTGAGGATGTACATCTTAAACCGTACGTTTCTTTGTGCAACTTTAAGAAGAAATCAAAATAAATCAGCCAAGACATCAGGAAGAGAGTTATTGAGCCTAACAACTGTAGTTCATCTGGTTCAACACCGTGGTATTGTTCTGACATCGTACCGCTCAGAAAGGAACTGGGTTGTGTGTTCCTGAGATGAACGTGTTTTGGTGTGAAATGTGTGTATCAACCACAATGCATGATAATGCTGCTGAACATAATGTAGTGCCTTTATCCACAGTGAAGCTAGTCCTGAACTGACATGGGCTAAAATGCCACTTAGTGAGGAAGAAGCTGTTACTCTGAAAACATGAAAAGCCAGATTACAGTTTGCAAGTCCACTGATCTGATTAAACTAAAATTGAACTATATTTCTCGATGGGATTTACATTTAGAGGAAAAAGGGCGAAGTTGACAGTATACAACAGTGAAGTACGGGAGTGGCCACATCATGTTGTGAGGGTATTTTGCTGTAGGAGGGATTGATGTATTTCACAAAATACATGACAATATGAGGAAAGTATACAATGAAGCAACATCTCAAGACAACAGCCAAGAAGGTACAGTACTGTGTATCTGTTCCTACCAAACACAGCCAGTCAAAGCAGATGGCTGCTTGTCCTGAGCCTGGTTCTGCTAAAGGTTTCTTCCTCATGATGGAGTTTTTTCTTTCCACTGTTGCCTTCATGTTTGCTCAAGAAGAGAGTTCTGTGATGGAGTTAAACTCAAAGCAGTCTGCTCCTCAGATAAATAATGTTAAATTATTATTTTTTATATATGAATGTTTCTTTAACTTATTTTTACATATGAATGTTTCTGTTCAGTCCCCTGAGATGACTTCTGTTGTGACTTGGCACTATATAAATGAACTGAATTGGATTGAATTGAAAATGGGTCTTCCAAATGACAGACACCAAGCATACAGATGATCTGTCGCTAGTTTGAACCCAAATGCAGGCAGGACTCGGAGAACTCAGGAGTAAATGAAATGCTATCGACCATAATTTCCGGACTATAAGCCATTACTTTTCCACAGGCTTTGAACACTGCGGTTTATACAATATTGTGCCTAATTTATGAATTTTTGTTTTTTGACGAGCTAAAGAGCTTCCTGCCACCAAAACATTTAGCCTCATCACACCCCGGCGCTCACATAGCTGCCCAATACACACCTCTGCTAGGGGTGGATCCTCGTGACTCAAAGAGACTACCTGTATAAATAAAAGTAAAAAAAATCTGACCTATGAAATTACCAAACAGGTCACAGTGGACCAGTGAAAGGAGGAGTGGAGGAGAGAACGAGGAGGGGGGACTTGCACCCCTCTCTGGGGGCACAACAAAGTATTCGCAGCCACTCAGTATCAGTGTGAATCGTGTATTACCATGACACTCGAGGCTCGGTGGGAGGCTTGGATGACGGGTGGCGAGAAATCATTTACCAAAACTGTCGGCATGCAAAGAGCAACTTCTGCTCCAGTCTGCCAGTTTCGTTTTTTTATTCATTAAGCAGTTTTTTATTTATTTATTTGTTTATTTTTTATCATCTGCAGGAGGAAGATGAAGATAGCAAGTATGTTACCGGTACATATTTAATTAAAAGTTTACAAAATCTTTCTGTGTAAATGTTTCACGTTACAACATGGATACCCGCGGCTTATACACAAGTGTGGCCTATTAATGTACAAAATTATTATTACAGGTATTCCCCGATTTACGAGCGAGATCCGTCACAAGGGGGCGCTCGTAAACCGGAAATCTCGTAATTTGGAACGGCCGCCATTTCTCTCGTAAACCCGGAAGTCCGCTCGTAAATTTCGCCAGCGCACCTAAAAACACTCTATTTTCATCTAAAAACTACTTTTGAGTGCATAAAAATGATCGGAAACGTGTGTTTATATGCTTAACTTGCTAACTGTAGTGAAAAAACACATGAAAACTCAGTATTTTTTTCGTTTTTTCCAAAAATTCAACCCGGAAGTCCGCTCGTAAATTTCGCCAGCGCACCTAAAAACACTCTATTTTCATCTAAAAACTACTTTTGAGTGCATAAAAATGATCGGAAACGTGTGTTTATATGCTTAACTTGCTAACTGTAGTGAAAAAACACATGAAAACTCAGTATTTTTTTCGTTTTTTCCAAAAATTCAACCCGGAAGTCCGCTCGTAAATTTCGCCAGCGCACCTAAAAACACTCTATTTTCATCTAAAAACTACTTTTGAGTGCATAAAAATGATCGGAAACGTGTGTTTATATGCTTAACTTGCTAACTGTAGTGAAAAAACACATGAAAACTCAGTATTTTTTTCGTTTTTTCCAAAAATTCGCAGCTCGTAAGTCTGGGACCTCGCAGATCAGAGCGCTCGTAATTCGGGGACTACCTGTATTGTTTAAATTCAGTGGGTGTGGCTTATATTTGGGTATGCGCAATGGTCCAGAAATTACAGTATTTAAACAAATAAAATAGGACAGACATAGCAGTCAACACTCACCACCAGAGCACAATGAAGGAGACAAGGGGGGAAGCAGACACGACAACTTACTGGACAATCCACGGACCGGGAAACAATAAGGAAACACAGATAATATAGACTATATACA
>JBBPBX010038190.1:5651-21056 GCA_038048925.1 Garcialebias charrua
TCGGCATCATTATGGGCTCGTGTGTGAGATTTATTTTCATTATCACATTTTTGACCTTCAAACAGAAAGTTTGTGAGGAATTTTTTTTTTGTCTCCAAACACTGTGTCATTTTTCACAACTTTTAGGGGCCGTTTACACGGCACATATCTTGAATGAAACCGCACGTTTCTCTCTGCGGTTCTGCTGGTAATTTATACGACACCACTGGCCCCCCTCTTTGAATCCGGAGGTTTCTGAATCCACCTTCCAGAGTGGAGATTTTTCGCGGACCCCTCGTTGGTAACATGAACATCTCTCGCTAAGCTTTTGATTGAACCACATGCGCGCACGCACGCGCGGACAGATGGCATTTCTATCAACAATGGCGGCGGACTCGCACCGCTCTTTGAACTATGATTGATGGAATATGTTTGGAGTCTCATATTTAATTAATCTACACCTGAATCCAGCTGCATCTGTGTTGGAAGAGACACAGTCTGATCCAGTTCTAATATAACTGTTTATTGAACGAGGGAGGCGGATATTTCACATATCGCGCTACACTAGAACATACTAAATGTGCTAAATAATAACAGTTTTTCCTCCGTTCCTCCGTCCCTCCTCCGGATTCTGCATTAGTTTACTTCGTAAAACCGCCGTCCATTAAAAAGGCTACTTTTCCACAGCTGCTACCTGTCCAGCTTGGTCCAACAATTTTGTTTTGTTATTTGAATGTCCAGAGGACCAGACTTGGCTTTTTTAGAAAGTACAAAGCAGTTGTAGCCTCCGTAGCTAACCGGAAACTACCGGAAACTGCGAAACTCGGTTTTTCAAAATAAAAATTTCAATATATGTTTTAATTTTTTTATTCAATATTTTTCAAAATCATGGGAGATACATAAAGATATCTGAACTAAATGAAGTTATCTGGACTCAAGTTAGGTCATTTAAACGATGCGTAACATGTTACGTGTTATTAAAGTTGAAAATGAAGACACCAGGGGCCTCATGTATCAACCGTGCGTGCGCACAAAAACATTGCGCACGTCACTTTCCACGCAAAACCCCGTATGTATCAAAACTGAACTGAACGTGAATATATGCGCATCCAGGTACATATCCACGCAAGCTCCCGAGCAGGCGTACGCACGTTTCTGTGGTTCTTGTTCCTTTGGCGACACTTACAGGTGTTTCAGAGAAACTGAAGCCCCACAGTCTGTGGTTGACTTTAAGAGCGGCTTGAAGACCTTTCTTTTCAACCGAGCATACTTTACTCCTCATGATTCTACTTTTGATCTTAGCTGATACTGTTGTTGATTTTAATTGTTTTATTATTTGTCTTATTGACATTCAAATATGTTGCACCTTGTAGCACTTTGAGATTTCCATTAATGAAAAGTGCGTTATAAATTGAATTCATTATTATTATTATTATTATTATTATTATTAACTGTTCATGATGTGAAAATGATTAATATTCCCTCCAAACACACGATTAACAAGTATTACATCCACATGACGCAGTGAAATAAAGGACGCGCAAAGTTGTGCCAAAAATAAATTTAACAGGAACGGATTCATTCAGCCTTACTGGAGGTTATAATAAATAGTGTAACACGCAGAGCATTTATTTAGAAACAGATATAATTTTCCGATCTAGGATATGGCTTATCAGCCGTTTTCAGAAATAATAATTTTTCAGTTTGGCACTGCTGCTGCGCTCTGGGGAGCCGTGCATCACGCGTGCATACAGAAGCAGCGGTCAAACTGTTCCACAGAGGGAGCTGCAGGTCGATCGGGACTGTGCAGTCCAGTCCACACAAAGCCGGATCATGTCCAATGGAATGTCTCATCCATATGATTCCAAAGGCTGAGTGGTCGCGCTTGGAGCGCGCGCGCACCCTCACCGGTGTCGACACGGCAGCTGGAGGTGTTTCATTATCTGCGTTTATTGTAGATTTCTCCAAAATGACACGTGAAAGTACACCTTATATAACTTGTAGGAGAGTAAAAGCTTCACAGACAGACTGCGCACAGGGCTGCGGAGGGCGCAGCGTCTGGAGACGCCAACATCACGTGATGTCATGAAATGTCTCCACCAAGACGCACAGACTCGTTTCTTCACATCATCTACATAAACAAAGATCTATGTTCTAGCAAACATCCAAGTAAGTTCCTCTGTGTTTACAGTAATAATGGTAATAAACTCGTGCGCAAAGTTAATATTTCCACACAGAATGAATGAATGAGCCGGTTCGCGCACCACAGCAGGGTGCGCATACCGACACACAATCACTCGTTCTTTGCATGATGAACACATTTTATTACTATTCTTACTTAGGATGTTTGTCCTCACTCATATTATATTAAATTCATTATTTTCCCGAATCTAGAAATCATTTCTGATCGCGCAGGGATCAAACAAACATGTCCTTCACACATGCAGGAAGTAATTTGCATCTGTTTAACATATGTAAATGAAGGCGTGTCAGGGGAGGTGTCTCACGTGCGCTCAGTTCCACGTCAATTGTGATGTACAAAAGGAATGTGCGTGGATTCAGGTGTACGCACAGTTTGATAAATCTGGATCTTTTTGTGCGTAGACACTTTTCTGGATTTCACCGTACGTCACTTTTCAGTAGGAAATCCACGCAGGTTTTTGATACATGAGGCCCCAGGTTTATTTTGTATTTATTTATTCAACACCACACTTCCCTGAAGGAAGGGAACGAGGTGCAACATATGCTATGGGAATTGCGCCCCCGCACGATTACCTGAAGGAATACATTCACGCCTTTACGGCAGGGGCGTCAGCCCATCCAACTTTCTCCAAAATGCACTTCACCGAGCTTTCAGCATTGAAAGGGCCAGATATGTTGCACCTCATTCCCTTCCTTCAGGGAACATGAGTTATGGTGCATAACTTTCAGTTCCCTTTCAGTCATGTCTCTCGGTGCAACATATGCTATGGGAACGTAATTCATTCACGCCCTTGAAATGCTCAGTAAAATGCATGCTAGTGTGAACGTCTGATCAGCAGGTATCTCAAGGCTACTTTCTACTGTGTGTTAGAAAGGACAGCCTGAGTGACATCACACGCAGTAACATCCAAATTGTAATGCTTTGCAAAAGTGTTTATTGAGTTCCATTTCGCCGTAGCACAAATGTCTGCAACTGGTACACCCTTGAACAGTGACCACGAAGTGGCTAAGCCCCGAGTAGAGTGAGCGTGCACTCCAGAGGGCACCCGTTGACCTTTGCTACTGTACGCCCTTTTTATGGCCTCAGTCACCCAATGTGAGAGGTGCTGCTTTTATAGGGCCTTTCCGGTAGCAGGTGCTACAAAGCACACAAACAGTTGATTTGTTTTTCTCCATTCAGCTGTTCTCTGCATGTAAGTGCTTAAAGCTCTCATGGGGCAGAGAGCCTTCAGCCTTTCCTGTTCCTGAGTGAGGACAAGAGCAGGTGGAAAAGAGGAGAGATCAAAGTCTAGACTTCTAGGGTTTAAAGTCAAGACCTTGGGGATATATGCAAGATTAGGCCTTAAGGTGACCTTTGACCCGTCAGGGGCGAATCTGGTACACATTGGATGTACAGACAAGGCATGGAGGTGGCCCACACGTTTCGTCGAGCAAAGGGCCAGGAGTAGAGCGTTTTTATAAGATAATAAATCTATCTTAATCTTGCTCAGTGGCTCGAATGGGGGATCACAGAGAGCCCCCAAGACCAGGCTAAGATCCCAACCACGGGTCAGGATCCTGATGGGAGGTCTGATTCTTAGCACGCCCTTCATAAATCTTATTATGATTGGATGCGCGCCAGGCGTCCTGTTTCCCCAGCCTTCGTGACAGGCTGGAATTGCTGATAGGAACACCTTAATTGTTGAGAAAGAACAACCTTTTTCCAGTAAGTCCTGAAGAAAAGTCAGGAGCTGAGCCAGGTCACATGAATAAGAAATAATATTTCTTTCTGTGCACCAAGCTTCAAAAATACGCAATTTCTGTACGTAAAGAGACTGTGTTGACATAGCTCGGGCATTTTGAATGGTTTTTACCACATTTGCTGGCAGGCCTGATGCCATCAGCTTGTTCCTTTCTGACACCAAGCTGAAAATTTCCATAGCTCCCAGCTTAAGTGGCAAGATTGCTCCTTCTGGTGACGTGGTGAGTCCCTGAAGAGGAGTAGTTGGTGGAACCAGTTCTCCTCCAAGGGCCCTGGATTCTGTGATCCGCTGAGGATCAACCACGTTAGGGAGAGGGCCTTTTTGCATATGTGCTGCCATACTACTCTGATCGAGAGTGTTTGAGGGCAGAGGCAATCTGTTGTCATTATTAGACAAAAGTAGAACAGAATGTCTGTTTTTCCTCTTCTTTTTGGGGGTCATGGGACTGAGGAGCTGCGAGTTTTGTAAGCGAGCAGATATCCTGACCCCAACCCGTTTCCTGGTTGGGTCTGGTTTACTGGTCTCTGGTCTTGACAGAGCGTTGGAGCCAGACAAACCGCACGGGGTCTGTGTTTCACCCGGTGGGGGGATATTGTTTAAGAGCAGAACTGAGCCAGCATAGTGAGTACAATCACGTGCTGCAGGATCACTGCTTGAACATTGCGTGTCGCCCATCAAAGATAAGGGAACAGCTGCCGCGTGAGAACATGGAGATCGTCCTTTGTGCTTGGCAGACTTTAAATTGGTTGGTGACAGAGAGCTCAATTCCCTTCGATTAAAAGGAAGAGAAATCTGATTCAGTCCCGGTTTGTTTACGCACACAGCAGTTTGAATACTATCGCCTTTGTGAACGTGTGAAGCTGGTGATAGCCTGTGGGCTTCTGCCGCGGCCCCCCAACCCTTACTGGGAGCCATTGAATGGGTGTCCAGGAAGGTGGGTCCTCAGATTCTGTCGGTGCGCATCCCTGGGGTGCGGACGTGTCACGGATTTGCTTGGTTTGTGTATTGTCCGCCCCGTGGTTAACAAAGGAGCGGGGGCTGGAGCACGTGACTACCCTCATCAGTCTATGTGAGGAGTGTGGGACTTCTTGCAGGCGCCTCTGTGTCTGTCCGTTACAGACAGACCCGAGGCACCCTGCTGGGGCTTATTGATTAGGCTAACACCCCGTGAGCCGTGAGGGAGGGGGGGGATGGCCCCCTCCCTTTATGTCGGCTGGCAGGCCAGAGGGACCCGTTCTGCTGAAGTTATTGTGTTTGTTATTTTTTTTTTTTTGAGTCAATAAAACCGAGAGGGGCTTTTTTTTAGCTTTATTCGTGCTTACGTGTAACGACATATTAGACTTTATGTCACTCACAGCAGGAACAACATGATTTGTGCATGTAACAGAGTTACCAGCTTTTTGTACCACGCTACAAATAAAGTCTGGACATGAACAGATCATTCCCTGTACCACGTGGGTGGGTGATCGTATAAATCAGGACGTGGACCTGGTTAATCAGGCACACTTTTGTCTGGTGTCCCGGTTCACCGAGGAGGCACTGTGTCTGACCGCCTGATGGGAGACAAACCTGTTTTTGTTCCATGCGTGTTCAGTTCGAGGTGGGCCCGGCGATTGACTCTGCCGGTGCTCGGCCTCGTATGCCGGTCGCTTTTGCGGTGGGGCACGTGTTGCTGAGCGGTGTCAAGGTTGCGTAGGTCTGCCCCCAGCTGACTCCCTGCGAGGGCGAAGGTTCTCCTGGGAGTGCCCACCCGAAGAACTTCAGCCCGTTTGCGCCTCTGGTCCAGCTTGGTCTGAATTCGATCCAGAGCTTTCCCAAATAATCCCGTTGGTTCTATCGATTGGTGGAGAAAAGGCACCTTTTGTCCCTCCGGGAGGTTGGTTAGGGTCATCCACAGATGGCGTATCGCGATGACCACCTCAGCCATGTCTCTGCCTTGAGTAACAGCAGCTGTCCCCATCATGCGGAGCACAAAGTCTGTTGCCCTGCGGGCTTCATCCAGCAAGTCAGCGGCGGCTTGTTTTTCCGTCGTTACCTGGAGCTCCTGCAGTTTTTCAGCCAGGTAAGTTTGCATCAACGCGGATGCGTTCATCACGCAAGCCGCAAGTCCCTAAGCTCTGTATTTCTTGAGCAGAGAAGCTGAAGCTTGACAAGCTTTGCTGGGAAGAGTTGGTTTTGTCCCGGATGACTTGGGAGCCAGGTGAGACGCCAGCGTGTCCTCAATTTGAGACACGTTGGCTATTTCCACTTCATCCATCCCGTCCACGTCGAGAAACTACGAGAGTGGCAACAGCATGGGAGCTCTGGGCTGAGCCCAGGTGCGAGTCAGCTCTGTGAGGAAGTCGGAAAACATGGGCATCCTTTTCCTCGTGGCGGCCTGCTGCTTTGAGTAAAAATAGTTTTCTGCTAGCCCTTGTGACCTATTGACGAGGCGGAGGTTCTGGCCATGGGATCTGCAGCGCGTCCGCTGCTCTGTGACACAAGTCGAACAGAGCAGGGATGGAAAAGTCAGTTTTTTGGGAGCACAGGTACCGGGGTGCGGGAGAGATCTTCTCCCTGTTCCTCGTATTCGACGTCTGCGTCCTCCGCGGAAAATTCGCCTGAGGCTGAAATCGAGATCTCGTCCTCGTTCATCATGCCTCGAGTGTTGAATTCGACTGTTAAGTCCACCATGGGAGCCAGCACATCAGGGCTTTCGCCCCATTCGACTCGTGTGCTGTTATCTAGAGCCATGTTCTCGAGCTCCGGCGTGGGAGTGAGGGGCTCGGTGGTGTCCGGATCCGCTGGCGCCGTAGCGGTGCCCATGTCCTTGGCGACGAAGTCCGCCCGGTCCCTCCTCACCGCCTCCAGCATTTGGCTGCAGTGTGGGCAAGAGTCGGGCACATCCAGCGCCATTTTTGCGTGTAACATTCCCAAGCAGATGGGACAGGCCTCGTGGGTGTCCGTAGCTGAGAGGGAGAAACCGCATCCGTTGGGACAGGCGCAAGGTTGGGCTCGCCGTCCTGTTGGTTTTCCTTGGAAGACTTGTCTTTCGCTTTCCTTTCTCCGGAGGCATGTCTGAGATAAGGCAAGCGAGTCCTTCCAAAATCCCTTTCCTTTTATTTTGAAACGTCTCCTCCGTCGCGTCGCTTTCACTGGCTAGCCCGCTACGAGTTAGCAGGGGTAGCGGTTGTTCACGCAGTTAGCGCCGTAAAGCGAAGCAGTCTGCGGAGAGAGGAGAAGAAAATACTTCGGGGTTAAAGGAAAATGTACCGGACTAGCTTTCGCTAGCCCAGTAGTACGCAGGAATAATTCTCTGTACGCTCTGTGTAGGGAGCAAGCTCACCTCTGGTTGAACGATGAAGCAACAGAGAAGTCCCGCCAAGAGAGGTAGTTCAGGTTTAAGTGAGGTGAAGGGCAATAAGAGAAAGTTGGATGGGCATCAGTACCCAGAGGGCGAGGCTTCGGGCGCAACGCTGACACCCCTGCCGTAAAGGTGTGAATGTGTTCCTTCAGGTAATCGCGCGGGGGTGCAATTCCCATAGCAAATGTTGCACCGAGAGACATGACTGAAAGGGAACTTTATGTCACACAAACACTGAGAATTAAATTGAACACTATTAAAAACACATTAACTGAACTGTAACTACGTTAATGAACTGGACTCTGCTCTGTTTTCATCCTGGATACTGGTCCCATGTCCAAACCCATCCGCCTGGTGGAAGGACAGCTTCTTGACCTCGCAGGAAAAACAATAAAAACTTGGTTGGTTGTTGTGTGATCAAAGTAAACGCAAGGAAACATTATTAAAGGGATTGTGACATGATTTTGTAAATTTGAATATTTGTCAGAACATATATATCTTATATCATTGAGCTCTGGTCGTTTTTGCATAATAAATTATAAATATATTAAAATTTCATTCCAATTTATGGTAATTTTTTACCATAAATTCTCTGGGACACGCCCCGTGAACTTATGCAAATCTTCATGTGACGTACACGTGGGCACTGGGCAAAAGGCGGAGCCTGGCTTGCCCCTTTGTTTGGTGAAAGATCGACTCTTTTTTTTTTTGGTGTAACTTGAAAAATGCCATCACGTTGTAGCGCATTTGGGTGTTCTAATATCAGCAGTGAACAAGTGAGCCTTCACAAATTCCCAAAAGATGAGAAACTTTGCCTAGAATGGAAGTACAGAGAACTTGTGACCGATGGGTTCCTACTGAGAGTCTTGTCTGCAGCGACCATCTTACTGCCTATCAGGTACGAGCTGTTGTTTGTTTTTATTTGGGGAGAGTCTATTAATGAGAGTTTTGGATGATTTACTGTTTAAAAAAGATATATGTCAGACGTGAGGTCTATCTGCCGACATCTGCTTGCTAACAGACATTAGCATAGCTCCCGAGTCAACACGGGTGCTATTTAGGTATTTTTAAATTATGTCGGCGTGATCAGGTACGATTTGTTGTTTGTTTTTATTAGGGGAGAGTCTATTAATGAGAGTTTTGGATGATTTACTGTTTAAAAAAGATATATGTCAGACGTGAGGTCTATCTGCCGACATCTGCTTGCTAACAGACATTAGCATAGCTCCCGAGTCAACACGGGTGCTATTTAGGTATTTTTAAATTATGTCGGCGCAATCAGGTACGATCTGTTGTTTGTTTTTATTAGGGGAGAGTCTATTAATGAGAGTTTTGGATGATTTACTGTTTAAAAAAGATATATGTCAGACGTGAGGTCTATCTGCCGACATCTGCTTGCTAACAGACATTAGCATAGCTCCCGAGTCAACACGGGTGCTATTTAGGTATTTTTAAATTATGTCGGCGTGATCAGGTACGATTTGTTGTTTGTTTTTATTAGGGGAGAGTCTATTAATGAGAGTTTTGGATGATTTACTGTTTAAAAAAGATATATGTCAGACGTGAGGTCTATCTGCCGACATCTGCTTGCTAACAGACATTAGCATAGCTCCCGAGTCAACACGGGTGCTATTTAGGTATTTTTAAATTATGTCGGCGCGACCAGGTACGATTTGTTGTTTGTTTTTATTAGGGGAGAGTCTATTAATGAGAGTTTTGGATGATTTACTGTTTAAAAAAGATATATGTCAGACGTGACCTGGACTATCTGCCGACATCTGCTTGCTAACAGACATTAGCATAGATACCCGAGTCAACACGGAGTGCTATTTAGGTATTTTTAAATTATGTCGGCGCGATCAAGTAACATCAGTATGTGTTTTTATTCATGGAGGGTTTATTAATGAGAGCTTTGGATGATTTACTGTCTTAAAATGATAGATCTCAAACGCAATCGGACATGCTCAAAGCCACGAAGCTCCCTGCACGTTTTTTTTAAAGCTGAATCGTAAAAGTTAATAAGTTTTCCATTAATAGAGTATACAATAAAATGATTTGAGCAAGATTAAAACTTCTACTGCTTATATTGACCTTCCAAAACTGAAGACAAATCGCTTAGATCAACACTAGAAATGCTGCACTCGTCTGAGTCGACATGCTCCGCCATTATTAATTACATGCGCGTTGAGCAGCGGCTCCCCACGTGTACGTCAAATGACGGTTTTGCGGAATGCACGGAATTTTAGGGGCGTGTCCCAGAGAAATGACTACCATAACTTGGAATAAAAATTTAATATATTTATAATTTATTATGCAAAAACGACCAGAGCTCAATGATATAAGATATATATGTTCTGACAAATATTCAAATTTACAAAATCATGTCACAATCCCTTTAAGAACGTTGATTTACCTGCAGTAAATCAGCTGCTGATTATCATGGACTAAAGTCATCATTGTTGACTCGGTTCTGGTCCACTCAGCGACTGGTGTGGAGCTTGTTAGATGAAGCCGGTCCCACTTGGCGTCAAATCTGTCGACTCTTATCCAAAGTTCAGCTTTAACTTGTTGTTAAGTTGTTTTTAGCTGAACTTTTAGCCCCAGAGGAAAGCAGACTGACGTAGCATGCATGCACATTAGGTGAAGGTTCAAAATTCACAGCGCCATCTAATGACCAAGCATAGTAACTACAGCAGATTCATGAGGGTGGGGGGGATTCCTGCGGATGCATGTAAACACAGAATTTGTCCGTATCAACGCAGATCTTTTCCTCTAATTAACATACGAAAAAACCTACGTTTCCCCCCACCGTGCCCATGTAAACAGGGCCTTATTGTCTGTCCAAACAGGTCTAACTTGCAAATGAGACTTCGAGGCTCAGGCCCTGTTTACACAGACACGGTGGGGGGAAACAGAGGTTTTGGGTATGTTAATTAGAGGAAAAGATCTGCGTTGACACGGGCGGATTCTAGTGTTTACATGCATCCGCTCGAATCTCCCCCCGCCCTCATGAATCCCCAACCCCCTCTCATGAATCTGCTGTAGTTACTATGCCGGGTCATTAGATGGTGCTGGAATTTTGTAGCTTCACCTAATGCACATGCGTGTTTCCTCAGTCTGCTTTCCTCTGGGGCTAAAAGTTGAGCTAACAACAAGTTGAGCTAACAACCACTTAACAACATGTTAAAGCTGGATTTTGGATAAGAGTCGACAGATTTGACGCCAAGCGGGACCTCTTCATCTAACAAGCTCCACACCAGACTCTGAGTGGACCAGAACCGAGTCGATGAGGATGATGTCGGACTTTAGTCCGTGATAATCAGCTGATTTACAGCAGGTAAATAAATGTTCTTAATAATGTTTGCTTTTGCTTACTTTGATCACACAACAACCAACTGAGTTTTTATTTTTATTTTTTTCCTGCGAGGTCGAGAAGCTGTCCTTCCAACAAACGGACCAGTTCTGATAGGTCCAGTATCCACGATGAAAACAGCAGAGTCCAGTTCATTAAAGTCGTTACAGTTCGGTTGTTTTTAATAGTGTTCAGTTAAATTATCAGTGTTTGTGACATACAGTTTGTGGTGTTGAATAAATAAATAAATACAAAATAAACCTGGTGTCTTCATTTTCAACTTTAAGAACACGCAACATGTTACGCATCGTTTAAATGACGTAACAAGTCCAGATAGCTTCATTTAGCTCAGATAACTTTATATATCTCCCACGCTAACATAAATATTGTTTATTATTGCTAAAATGTTATTATTTAGCACATATGTTATTGTGCAGCGTGACGTGTGAAATATCTGTTGTTCAATAAACAACAATATTAGAACTGGATCCAGCTGTGTCTCCTCCAACACAGATGTTGGTCACAGCAACTACGTAGATTAATTAAATATGAGACTCAAAATATAGTCCATCAGTCGTTGTTCAGAATGTGGTGTGTCTCCGCCGCCATGTTAATGCCGTCTGTCCGCGCGTGCGTGCTGTGCGCATGTGGTTCAAACAAAAGCTCAGCGGGAGATGTGTACGTTATCAATGGGGGGTCAGCAAAAAATCTCCACTCTGAGAGGTGGATTCAGAAACCTTCGGATTCAAAGAAGGGGGCCACTGTTGTCATCTAAACGATCAGCAGAACCGCAGAGAGAAAGGTGCGGTTTCACTCAAAATACGTGCCGTGTAAATGGCCCCTCAATGTGACTTATCTGTTTAAACAAAGGTTGAATGAAAACCCTCCCTGAGCCTCGAGCTGTGAAAATGAGCAGCAGGCCAGTCATTTTGAATCAGTATTATAAACAGTAGAGCTAATAACAAAGATTATCCTCATTGAGAAGCACTCAACAATCCTAAATTTTAGCACTCAAAGAAAATGACATATTGCAGGAAAAAAACAACAACAGTTTAGATACTTTTGTTCTGTGTGCAGTAATAAAACAGCCAACTTAACAGTCCTAAAAAGAATCCACATCTGTATTTAAGTGTTTGAGTTAGAATGAACCCACATGATTGCTATCATTACAGCAGCCACTTTGATTTCAATCTTTCAAAAGCCTGAGTGTGGTTGATAGAACTGGAGGGAATAAAGTGTAAGTAGTAAATTGGAGATCAAGGGATAAGATGGAAGGGATGAAGTCTGAGTGGGATTGTACAAAATAAAAGTATAAATGCTAAAATTCATTAAACTTGTATTTCTTTCTGATTTCTGCATTTTGATCATATAGCATGGCTTCAAACAAAAATATGATAAATGCATTGACAAAAGGCTTCATTATTTATAGCTTATACTTGTCTGACTTCAACACTGAAAACTATTCTTTTAAAACGTGGAAATATTCATGGGTTAAGTACATTTTTTTAGGAGCAGACATCTGAACAATGCTTTTGAAAACATCCAGGTTAGTTGAAATTTTCTGCCTTTATTCTAAAATAAACCTTTTAACTCAGCTGACTGACTGCAATTCTACCCAGCACAATATCTGATGGTGGCTGCTTTATGTTTTCCTCTGACCCTATGATGAAACAGTATTTCAATTCAGTTCAGTTCAGTTTATTTATAAAGTGCCACGTTACAACAGATGTAATAAATAAATAAAATATTAACAAAGTGCTATTGTCATTATTGTATGCTTATACAATGGCAAAATTGATTCTCTGCATTTAACCCGTTGCACCTGAGACACACCCACGTGGAGCAGTGGGCAGCTATGTAAGCGTCCGGGGAGCAATTGGGGATTAGGTGTTTTGCTCAGAGACACCACATGTGGGAACATCTGGGGATTGCACATGGGATTTTCAGGTCCGGACTCGAGTCTGCTGCCCCGCTACCCCATCAGGGCACTGAACAAAATCATTCATATATATATATATATATTTATAGTGGGTAAAGAAAATGAAAGGATGTGTGGGATAACAAGAGGGTGGATGGATGATTACAATAAAAAGATGAATACAAATATATTGATTATAATTTAAAAAACTGAACTATTAAGTGCTGCTCTGTAGCTTTTTGGCTTAAAAGTTCAGTCTGCAGTTTCTGTAGAACTGCAGCACTTAGAAATATTTTCAACAGGCAAAGCATTCTGATCCCTCCCCCTCAGAGCCATATATGGCTCTGCTCTCCCATGGTCTGCTGAAATTCAAATTCAAGCTCTGTTTTTATTGGCTGATTCAAATTCAAGCTTTTAATTGTTTTTATTGGCTGGTTACAAACTCTGTTTTTTATTGGCTGGAAAATGGCGTGTCACCTTTTCTTTTTAGAAATGCTTATTTACCACCTGGAGAAGCAAGGGGACAATATATATATATATTTTTAAATGTCAGAGATTATTCATTCAATCTTTATTTAGTCAGGTAAATCTCATTGAGCCTCGAGGGCTCATTTACAAAAGCGACCTGCTACAAACTAAAGAATGATGAACAGCAATGGTAGAATTTCCTTAAACAACAAACAACAGAAGAAAAAAAACGTAGGAGAGAAATAGAAAGTGAAATGCAAAGTATCAAAACTAGCAAAACACCACAAGGTAGATGTACAAAATCAAAAACAGGAACATATCTGCAATGGTTTTTGCCAGGTTTCCAAAAGATTTTTAAAACCATTTAGGGAGGTCAGGGCCGAGAGCTTCAAATCTTTTTGTAAGATATTCCAGGAAGCAGGAGCAGAGTAGGAGAAGGCCCTTTTTCCAAGTTCAGTCCTCACTGACGGAACACTGCATGTCCTGAGAGCGCACACTGTAGCTGCACTCACGTAAAGACATGTAGGAGGAGATGTATGAGGGCAGCAGACCGAGAAGTGATTTAAAGATGAAAATGTACCAGTGGAAAAGTCTGCGTGAGGTTAATGATGTCCAGTTAACCAGTGAATACAGGGTGCAGTGGTGGGTACGATAATCACAGCCAGTTATGAATCTTAGAGCACCATGGTAGACAACATCCAACATCCGCAGGGTGCTTGTAGGAGCATTCATGTAGAGAATGTCACCGTAATCAATGGAGGGGAGGAAAGTCACAGATACAAGGCGTTTCCTAACATTCAGTGTTAGACATGATCTGTTTCTGATAAAAGAAACCCAGTTTAACTTTCAGTTTCTTTACTAGGTTTTCCACATGGAGTTCAAAAGAGAGCTGTGAATCAACCAGTATACCCAAATATTGTGGGTAACACGGTGGCACAACTGGTAGAGCTGCTGCCTCTCAGCGAGAAGGTTGCCGGTTCAAATCCCGGTCCGGGGCCTTTCTGGGTGGAGTTTGCATGTTCTCCCCGTGCATGCGTGGGTTTCCTCCGGGTACTCCGGTTTCCTCCCACAGACCAAAAAACATGCTTGTTAGGCTGATTGGTGACTCTAAATTGACCCTAGGTGTGAGTGTGAGAGTGGATGGTTGTTTGGTGTGAGTGAGACAGGTC
Source organism: Garcialebias charrua (assembly GCA_038048925.1). Lineage (NCBI taxonomy): Eukaryota > Metazoa > Chordata > Actinopteri > Cyprinodontiformes > Rivulidae > Garcialebias > Garcialebias charrua. Next base: position 19,825 of record JBBPBX010038190.1, read on the forward strand.
CCTCTTGTAAATGAGTCCCCGTGACTCAATGAGGCTAGCCTGTATAAATAAAGGTTGAATGAATGAATGAATGAATTTATAGGAATCAACAAACTCAATTGGGACACCATTTGAGGATAAAATCAGAGGAAGATCTGCTGGGACCGACTTCCTACTTGAAAAAAAAACATCCCTTTTGTTTTTTCAGCATTTAGTACAAGTTTGAGACGGAACAAATCAGACTGGATGATGTCAAAAGCGGATTGCAAAAACTGGAAAGCCTTAGCAACTGTTTTAGCTTGACAGTAAACAACTGTGTCATCAGCATAGAAATGTAAGGATGCATCAGGGATGCTCTGACCTACATGAGCTATGTAAATTGTAAAGAGGGTTGGTCCTAAGACTGAGCCTTGTGGTACACCATTTTTAACCGTTAAATAACTGGAAGAAGTACCATTGTGCTGAACACATTGCTTCCGATTGGACAGATAATTAGAAAACCAACCAATGGTGTGATCAGAGAACCCAATTTCTGAGAGCTTATGACACAAGATGTTATGATCCACTGTGTCAAAAGCTTTAGACAGATCTAAGAAAAGTGCAGCACAATAATTCTTAGCATCCAATGCTTCAACAACATCATTAAGAACCTTCAAAGAAGCAGTCGTTGTGCTGTGTTTTTTCCTGAAACCAGATTGATGGAGAGGTAAGATGTTAAATGAGTCCAAATAATTTTTGATTTGAGAGTTTATCAATTTTTCTAGAACCTTGGCTAAAATGCAGAGTTTAGAGATCGGTCGATAGTTGTTCAGTGCGGTGGGGTCACCTCCCTTCAGCAAAGGAAGAACAAAGGCTGTTTTCCAAGCATCCGGAATGGAATTTTGGCTTATGGACAGATTAAAGATGTGGGTCACAGGGACTGTGATGATATGAGCAGCCAGCCTTAAGAAATAAGGTGGAAGTTCATCTGGACCAGCAGATTTTTTAGGATCAAGATCATTTAGCAATTTATTTACCTCACTGACTGAGAACGGAGAAAATGAGAAGGTGTGATTAACTGAGGATTGGCTTGTAGGAGGGATTTGATTTGTAGAAGTTTGGTTATTAGATGGAGTGGATGATTTTCCATTTATAACTGTGTCAAATAATGAACTAGAAGCAACAAAATGTTTGTTGAAACAGTTTAGGATCTCGTGCTTATTTGACACAGGAACAGAGTCAACAAGAAGTTATAGCCTGTCTCCTGGAGAAGT
>JBBPBX010038191.1:0-11143 GCA_038048925.1 Garcialebias charrua
ACCTTTCCTGCTGTACGCCCTCTTAATGGCTTCAGACACCCAATGTGAGAGGTGCTGTTTTGACAGGGCCCTACCTGCAGCAGGAGTAGCAAAACACACAAACAATTGGTTTGTTTTTCGCCAGCTGTTAGTTCTTTCCATGTAGGTGCTCAGGGCCCTAACAGGGAAGAGCGCGTTCAGCTGCCTGTTCTTCAGTTAGAATAGTGGGAGGAGGAAAGGTTGACAACTCAAAGTCCAGACTTCTTAGATTTAATGTTGGTACTTTTGGCACATATGCGGGGTTTGGACGCAAGGTGACCTTTGACCCATCTGGAGCAAACTTGGTACACATTTGGTGTACAGATAATGCGTGGAGGTCACCCACGTGTTTTGCTAAGCACAGAGCCAAGAGCAATGTAGTTTTATAAGATAGTAAATCTACCTTAATGCTGCTAAGAGGCTCAAATGGAGGCTCACACTAAGCATCCAGGACTAAATGCAGGTCCCATTGAGGGGCCAAAGTCTTGCTCGGAGGTTTCATCCTCAGCACACCCTTCATGAATTGTATCATGAGAGGGTGGGCGCCAGGGGCCTCATGTACAAAGACTTGCGTGGATTTCCTACTGAAAAGTGACGTACGGTCAAATCCAGAAAAGTGTGTACGCACAAAAAAATCCAGATGTATCAAACTGTGCGTACACCGGAATCCACGCACATTCCTTTTGTACATCACAATCAACGTGGAACTGAGCGCACGTGAGACACCTCCCCTGACACGCCTTCATTTACATATGTTAAACAGATGCAAATTACTTCCTGCATGTGTGAAGGACATGTTTGTTTGATCCCTGCGCGATCAGAAATGATTTCTAGATTCAGGAAAATAATGAATTTAATATAATATGAGTGAGGAAAAAATCCTAAGTAAGAATAGTAATAAAATGTGTTCATCACGCAAAGAACGAGTGATTGTGTGTCGGTATTTGTGTGTGCGCGCACCCTGCTTTGGTGCGCAACGGCTCATCCATTCATTCTGAGTGAAAATATTAACTTTGCGCACGAGTTTATTACCATAATTACTGTTAACACAGATGAACTTAGATGTTTGGTAGAACATAGATCTTTGTTTATTTAATAGATGACATGAAGAAACGGGTCTGTGCGTCTCAGTGGAGAGTTTTCATGACATGACGTGATGTTGGAGTCTCCAAACGCTGCGCGCGCCACATTGTGCGCAATCTGTTTGTCTGTGAAGCCTTTACTCTCCTACAAGTTATATATGGTGTACTTTCACGTGTCATTTTGGAGAAATCTACAATAAACGCAGATCATGAATCACCTCCAGCTGCCGTGTAACACCGGCGAGGGTGCGCGCGCGCTCCAAAGCGCGACCACTCAGCCTTTGGAATCATATGGATGAGACCATTCCATTGATCAGGCTTTGTGTGGACTGGACAGCCCTGATCGGCCTGCAGCTCCCTCATAGCTCGGGAACAGTTTGATCGCTGCTTCTGATGTGCGTGATGCACGGCTCCTGTGTTGCTCCAGAGCACAGCAGTGCCAAACAGAAAAATGATTATTTCTGGAAACGGCTGATAAGCCATATCCTAGATCAGAAAATTATATCTGTTTATAAATAAATGCTCTGCGTGTTACACTACGTATTTATTATATCCTCCAGTAAGGCTGAATGAATCCGTTCCTGTTAAATTTATTTTTGGCACAACTTTGCGCGTGCTTTATTTAACTGCGTCATGTGGATGTAATACTTGTTAATCGTGTGTTTGATGGGAATATTAATCATTTTCACATCATGAACAGTTAATAATAATAATAATAATAATAATAATAATAATAATAATAATAATAATAATGAATTCAATTTATAACGCACTTTTCATTAATGAAAATCTCAAAGTGCTACAAGGTGCAACAGAATTAAATGTCAATAAAACATTTAATAAACAATTAAAATCAACAACAGTATCAGCTATGATCAAAAGTAGAATCATGAGGAGTAGAGTATGCTCGGTTGAAAAGAAAGGTCTTCAAGCCGCTCTTAAAGTCAACCACAGACTGTGGGGCTTCAGTTTCTCTGAATCACCTGTAAGTGTCGCCAAAGGAACAAGAACCACAGAAACGTGCGTACGCGTGCTCTGGGGCTGGCGTGGAAATGTACCTGGATGCGCACATATTCACGTTCAGTTCAGTTTTGATACATACGGGGTTTTGCGTGGATAGTGACGCACGCAAGGTTTTTGTGCGCACGCACGGTTGATACATGAGGCCCCAGGTGATTTACCTCCCCAGCCCTCGTGGCATGCCGAGATGGCTGACAAAAAGACCTTAATGGTGGAGAAAGAGCGGCCCTTCCCCAGCAGGTCCTGTAGGAAGGTGAGGAGCTGGACTAAGTCACAGGAATATGAAATAATATTCCTCTCCAGACACCAGGCCTCAAAAACACACCACTTGTGAGTGTAGAGAGTCTGAGTAGACTGTACTCTCGTTCTCTGTATTCTGTTTACAACATTACTGGGCAATCCAGAGGCCATTAGCTGTTCCTTTCAGCGGCCAGGCCCAGAGCTACCATAGTTCTGGGCGTGGGTGAAGGATTTGCCCGTGGGCCTGGGTCAGCAGGTCCCTGTGTGTGGTGGGGTGTGTGTATGTGTGTGTGGAGGGGGGGGGCAGCTGCCATGGCGCCCCCTCCAGCAGTGAAATCATCTCATCTCTGGTAACCATGCTTTCTGAGGCCACCTGGGGGGCTACCAGTATTAGTGAGAGAGCCCCCTGGCGTACACGTTCCAGTGTTGCCTGAATCAAGGGAACAGGTGGAAACGCATAATACAACCTCCCCGTTGGACAGCTGTACGTCAGGGCATCTGTCCCCAGCAGTGCATCTGTCTCCCTTATCGAGTGATACAGGGAGTAGTGCGTGTTGTTGCTACAAGCGAACAGATCTACGTTGGCCCTCCCGTACCATGCCCAGACCTGGTCCACGATACGTGGGTTCAGCCACCACTTCGAGAGGAGGAGGGGCCCTCTCGAGAGGGCATCTGCCCCGTGATTCAGCTTGCCCGGGATGTGGGTCGCCCTTAGCGACAAGATCCGGGTGCTGCACCATGTGAGGAGTTTCTGTGTCAACCTGAGGAGGGGCTGGGACCTTGTCCCGCCTTCTCTGTTGATGAAGGAGACTGTCGTCCTATTGTCTGATTTTATCAGGACATGTTATGCAACCAGCCCCTTCCTGTAAAAGTGTTTCAGAGACAAAAACATTGCTCTGAGTTCCAGGAAGTTTATGTGGAGCGTTGCCTCTTGCTGGTTCTAGACCCCCTGGGTGTACTGGTTCTTGCAGAGACCTCCCCATCCAGTTTTTGATGCGTCCGTGGTGACCAGGACTCGTGACAACACTCTCCCCAGCGTGATGTCTTTGTTGAACACTGTGGATGTCTTCCATGGCTCCAGAGCCTTCATGCACTCTGGGCCAATCAGTATCTCCCTTGTTCGTCAAGGAGGGGCAGGTTGCAATTGTTTGTTGATCCATATCTGTAGAGAGCGCATTCTTAATAAGGACAGAGGCACGCAGACAATGGCTGTTGCCAACAGGCCCAAGAGACGCTGGTACATCTTGAGAGGGACCCTCTGGCCTAGCTGAAAATGTGCTAGGCAGAGGTGGAGGGATGAAACCCGTGCCTCTGAGAGCCTTGCCCTATACAGTATGGAGTTGAGCTGTACTCCCAGAAATACGGTAATCTGGGATGGGGTCAGATTGCTTTTTGCCAGGTTTACAACAAAACCCAGAGCTTCCAGGTGAGATATCACCCTCTCTGCATGCTGCTGCGCCTGGACCCTGTCGTGTCCAAGAATGAGTTGATCGGCCAGATAATTCAGAACTCTGACCCCTTGACACCTCAGCGGGGCCAGGGCCGCGTCCAGACATTTCGTGAATGACCGGGGAGCGGATTTTAAGCCAAAAGGCATTGCCAAAAACTCAAACGCGGTGCCCTGGAAGGCAAAGCAGAGATGGAGGCTGAGCATGCATCAGGGCAAAGCAGAGATATTTTCTGTGGCAGGGTAGGATGCTGACGTGGAAAAAAGCATCTTTTAGATCCACTGTGCAGAAATAATCCCTCGGTTGGACCAAGTGAATTACCTGTCTGAGTATCAACATCCTGAATTTGTACGTTTTTATTCTTCTGTTCAGACCCCTGAGGTCTAAAATAGGCCGCAAGCCCTGATCCCATTTCGGGACCAGGAAGTTTTTGCTGTAATGACCCTTTTTTACACTGTGAGCAAGGACCACTTTGATCACTCCCTTCTGTATCATGTTTGAGATCTCGTCTCTTAAGACACGAGCACGGTATGGGCTTATGGAAGATGACAGCACCCCCGTGAAAGGAGGTGGCTGCTTGTAGAACTGCAGCCGGAGACCCAGAGTGACAGTGGACGTGACCCACGTGCTTGGTTTGCATGCTTCCCAGGTGCCCGGGTGTGCACTTAGTCTAGAAGGCATGTGTATTCTACAGTGTTTGTGTGTCAAGGGGACGGGAGGGGGTGAATGGCCCCCTCTCGTTTGCCCTTTGGCAGACTTCCCTGTCCCTCCGTGGTCGCCTGAGTGTCTGTCTGGTGTTGACAGACCTCTAGCTGCCAGCGGGGGCTCATTGTCTGCCCTGATAGTTCATGTCTCATGAGAGTTGAGGTGGCCATGGATGAATGCTGCCCCACCCTTTATTTGACACGTTTGCATAAAAAGGTGATTTTTTTTTGAGTCTACACACAGGACTTTATGTGTTTTCGAGACTTTATTGCTATGCTTAAAAGAACATGTCTTTATTACACCAACATTTGAGTGATTTTTTGTGCACACATAATTTACACCAGATAAACATGGCTTTTTACACGTAAATTCTGGCTTAAAAAGTTCGGTCTTTCCTTTGTCCACATGGGTGAGAGTACCTAAAAAATAGCGAGGCGGCTCTGCATCAGGCCAACTTCTACTTTCGGTCCCTGTTCGTTGAGGAAGACCTTGGTGGACCTGCCTGTTGTGGGACAAATCTGTGCCATGTCCAGGCTTGGCCAGCCTGAGACGGTCCTGCGGCGTACTTGGGACGCTGCTCTCTGTCGAACNGGTGGCCCAGTGGTGGCGAGGTTGTACGGCCCTGTGTCCGCTAGCATCTCTGGGTTACACAAATTGTTTTTTGGATTTCCCCTCACGCAAGGCCTCGGCCTGTTTCCTTCTCTGTTCCAGCTTGCTCTGGATTCTCTCGAGAGCACAGCTGAAAAGCCCCGTGGGCTTTATGGGATGATGGAGGAACGGGTTCCACTGGGCCTCTTGCTGGTTTGTCAGCGTTAGCCATAGGTGGCGCTGAGCAATGACAATCTCGGCCATACTTCGCCCTTGAGCGATGGCGGCTGTCCCCATGAGGCTAAGAGCAAAATCTGTCGCCTTGCGGGCCTCCTCCAGGACATCGACTGCTTTCTTTTTGTTGGAGGTCTGCTGGAGCTCCTGAAGCTTTTCTGCCAAGTAGGCCTACATCATGGCTGAAGCGTTCATGGCGCGGACCGTGAGGCCCGAAGCTCGGTAACACTTTTCGAGCTAGGAGGCCGACATGCGGCAGGCCTTGCTAGGCCAAGTTGGTTTGGAGCCCGAAGTTCTGGGGGCTAAATGCGCCGCCAAGGTGTCCTCCATCTGGGGGATGTTGGCCATGCCAACTGCCTCCATTCCGGCCACGTCCAGGAACTGGGAGAGAGGCAAAGTCATTTATACCAAAAATAGGAACAAATAATACAGAAGTGCATTAAATTCTGTAACTTAAATAACCAGTATTAGGTTAGCTTTTTGCTCTGTTACTTATAGAAGATTATAGTTTGAATTGATTGTATGAACTTGTTTTGTTTTTGAAAAAAGGGGCAGATAAAATATGATTTCTTCTTCTTTCTGCCACCTTTCATTTTATGTAATGTATTCTCTTATACTATGAGATATGGTTTTATTTTCTTTGTCTTTTGGGTTTTAATGTTAAAAAAAAAGATTTTGGGGCTTTTAGAATCGATTCTGAATCGCCAGGACTAAGAATCTAGATTCTTAAAAAAAAAAATGATTTTTTCCCTGCACCCTTAGCTAACAGATCACGAGCTCTGTTTTCTTCTTCACTTATGTCTGTCCGTCAGCAAAATATTTCATAAACTGCTAAATGGATTTTAAAGAAACTCTTCAACAGTAATCAATGGATGTCCGACTACAACTGATCAGCATTTGGAGTCAACCAGATTCAACATGGCCGCCACAGCTAGTCAACTTCAGCTAACACAAAATGTGCTTTAACTTGGTCAGTCTTATAGCTATAGAGTTAACATTTGGTGTGGTAGTAGCTGAGGGTCACCCACATAATTTAAGCACAAGCAGATTAAGTGTGATCTGTGTTTACAAGGTTGGGATTAAATCTTGGTGTCAAAATGTCTCTAACTCAGTCAGTTCTTCTGATGCAGAACTACAATTAGATGTGGTAGTAGCTGAGAGTCATTCCTTGCTCACACTTTGAGCGCTAAGTGTGACAGTGTGTGGCAGGGCAGCAGTGGAGGGTGTGGAGCCCTGGGTTCAGCCCAGGTACGAGTCAGCTCCGTCTGGATGTCGGGAAAAATAGGCATCCTGTGCCTTGTGGCCGACTGCTGCTTGGCGAAGAAGAAATTCCCCACCAACCTCGTTACCTGTTGTCGAGGTGGGGGTTCTGGCCAAGTTATCCGCAACGTGTCCGCTACTCTGTGACAACGTGTCCCAGCTCGAACAGAGCTGGGACAGACACATCAGTCTCTGGTTGACGCCGCGGGGATCTGGGAGAAGTCTTCGTCTTCTCCTTCGTCCTCATTGTCTGCTTCGTCGTCAGTTAGCTCACCCGAGGCTGTTAGCAAGAGCTCATCTGCTCGCAACAAGTCCCTCATGTCGAACTTGTTGGTGGAGTCCCCGAGCGGGGCCACCACATCCATGCTTCCTCCCCAGTCGGCTTGACTGTTATCCTCCAAGTCAACAGCCTTGAGCTCCGCCGTGGGAGTGAGAGCTTTGTCGAGGAGTGGTTCCCGCGCCGTGGTGGAGCCGCCCATGGCTTTGACCACAAAGTCCATGCATCTCCGTCTCTCTGCTTCACGTAGCAGTCCGCAGTGAAGGCAGGTCTTGGGGGAGTCCAAAGCTGTTTTTGCGTGTAGCATCCCTAAGCAGACGGGACAGGCCTCGTGGGTGTCCGTCGCTGAGAAGGAATAACCACATCTGCTGAGGCAGGCTCGGGAGCCGGGACTCGCTGGCCTGCTGTTCTTGTTGGAGTTCTTCGACTTTCTCTTGCACTTCTCCGGAGCCATGGCTGAGAAGATACGTCGAGTTGTAGCCAGTTAGTCGTCCGCTAACCGTTGCGAAGATGTCCTCATGTCGAGCTGCTCTCGGTAGCTAGCCGCAGCTGTTAGCTACGCAGGTAGCGTGGTGTAGCTAACTTCGTCTTGTAGCTGAGCTACGAAAAGAGCAGAAAAAATCTCAAAATTTTAGACGACACTGGGTTAGCCTCCGCTTATCCCAGTGCTCACAGGAAAGTTTCTCTGTAACGCTCAGGGCAGGGAGCGAGCTCACCTCCAGTCGAGCGATCCGGTCACAGAGAGTCCTACAAAGTTCTGGTGTAAAGCGAGGTGAAGTGCAAAAGAGAATGAAGGTGGGGCGTCAGCCCCTTTTATGCAAAGAGGGTGGGGCCTCATTGCTGACGTCCACTTGCCTTTAGAAAAGGCGTGATTGTATTACTTCAGGTGAACCGCGCGGCGGCGCAATTCCCATAGTCAATGTGTTGCACCGAGTGTACTGACTGATAAGGGAACCATCAGTCACCATGCGAGAGGCAGGGGACACCCTGGACAGGCCTCCAGTCCATCACAGGAAGATGGTTGCCACAACCAACTAAATTTAAAAACACAAAAGTGCTAATAATTCAGTGAGTGTTGCACACAGTGACCTCAAAAGATGCGTGGTAGTAACTGAGTCTGACCTCCATCATGTGATCTGGGCTTCAAGAGCTTGCTTAAGATTTTTGTTTAAAACTTTGCCACAAACTATTTTGAGTCAAATATATATGTCCTTTAGCAAAACATTTCATGAACCTCATGGATTTCCATGCAACTTTCAGAAGATTATCAATGTTTGTACATCAACTTTAGCAAACTTTCGAATTAGCCAATTTTACAGATGTGGTTATAAAGCTTGGTGCTGTAGTAGCTGAGAGGCATCTCCAACTCATATTCTGAAAGCTAACATAGTTCATGAGATTTTGCATGAAATCACACAAAATGTTATTTAGACCAAAATAACATAAATGGTAAATGGACTGTATATCATCTTTCTATCTTATCAATACACTCAAAGCACTTTACAACAATCTGTCTTCTCATATACCCATGCATACTGCATCCTGGGTTTGAAATGTACTTTCAAACCCAGCAGGACTCTCAGACATTTGCTGGTCCTCCCTAAGGACAAAACACCCACACACAAACAGAGTGGTGTAGTGTATGCAGTCCAGTGCAGCGAGGACTGTCCAGACCTATACATTGGGGAAACTAAGCAGCCCATTCACAGAAGAATGTCCCAACACAGGAGAGCCTCCTCCTCTGGACAAAACTCAGCTGTTCACCTCCACCTCACGGACAAGGGACACTCTTTTGAGGACCAGAATGTACATATTTTGGACCGAGAGCACAGGTGGTTTGAGAGGGGTGTGAAGGAAGCGGTTTATGTAAAACGAGAGAAACCATCGTTAAACAGAGGAGGAGGTCTAAGATTTCAACTTTCTAAAACTTATGGTGCGGCACTGGGGATGATTCCCAGACGTTTTACACCTGATGAGAACAGAGGAGCCTCGTTTGTGAATTAGACTAACAAAGACTTTGAGAGGTCCCTGCTATTAAGGTGTGAGGTGTGATGTGTCAATTTATATACAGTAGGATGTGTGTGTGTCTTCTGTAAGCCCTGCTTCCACACGCTGAACTTTGAATGTGTCACAGCCAGGTATGCAAAGGTGGGCGCCAGACCGCTTGGGAGCGCTAATGCGCTAATCCGCTTATAGCGTACCTAAACAATTTATCAGCGTTACAGCAGTTTGACTAACTTTTATAATTCATAAGCGGATTTGCGCTATTTTTATTTAAAATGCAGTACCGTTAATAACTAATTATCTATCAGTAAAAACGAAAAAACTTATTTACGGGCCCGGACGACTGCTAACAGACCATATCCTGTCAGCGCCGGATGTGGTCCGTGACAAAAAAGCGTCCCCTCAGTCTCTTTGCTAGAGCGAGCGCTCTCAGTTAGCAGCCAGTGTGTTACTCTGCAGCCTTATTGCTTGTTTTCGAAGAGTCAGACGAAGAGTTTTTAACATGGAGGGTGAACTTATGGATGTTTCTCAGCGGCCTACGCGACGCGTCTGGATTTTAAAAAGTATTTCCATTTGCCCTCTTCAAAATGGCGGCCGCGACGGCCACAGAAGATAAGGACTTTCCATGAAAACACGGTAAAAACAATTATTTCTTTGCTGAGAAAAATATATTTCTTAGCTGACTTTATAGCACAAGGTTTTTCTGAGCTTAACCGGTTCAAATGGTCAAATCTGCTGGATTAAAAAAAGTATTTCGCCATTTGCGGCCGCCATTTTGAAGAGGGCAAATGCGAAATACTTTTTTAAATCCAGCAGATTTGACCATTTGAACCGGTTAAGCTCAGAAAAACCTTGTGCTATAAAGTCAGTGACTTTATAGCACAAGGTTTTTCTGAGCTTAACCGGTTCAAATGGTCAAATCTGCTGGATTTAAAAAAGTATTTCGCATTTGCCCTCTTCAAAATGGCGGTTAGCGTGTTAGCATTAGCATCCGCTAGCATTGCTAATACATAAGTGCTTTTGAAATTGCGGACCTAAATAAATCAATAAGTGCTTTAGAAATAGCGGAACTAATTTTTGGATTAGCGCTGCCCAGCACTGCAGGTATGCGTTATCTCAAGTATGTGTGTGTTAGCTTTCAATTTACATAGGTTGGTGCGTGTCACCTCAGCCTGTTTATAACTTCACTCTCTCATAGCCTGCTCATTGAATTGATAAATCAGGGCCCATCAATATCTGTTTTTAAAACTCGTTTAAAAACACATATGTTTTCATTGGCTTTTAAACCAGAATGAGTTCACATCTCTGTTTTAGTGTTGTATTATTTTACTTGTGATGTACCGATATTTATATGATTGAGATTGATTGTTTTTATTGTTTTGTGCTTGTTTTTATTCTTGTACAGCACTTCGGACGGCTGCTGCTGTATTTTTAAGTGCTTTATAAATAAACTGGTATGGTATGGTATGGTAAATCGCCCCGGATGGTAAGCGAAACGTTTTCTGTTACAAATAAAGTCCAGTTGTTTCTGTATTGAACGCCTTTTTGATTCTAAGGGCTATATCACATTTTGAATATGATGTTTTAGACCACTCATGCCAACATGTAAATATTTTGTTCAACACACTGGCATACGTTGAAGATAGGAAAAAAAAATCAACTCTGTCTTTTGGACGTGTACATACTAAATTGCTAACAAGATGAAAAAAAAAAAAAAGACCTGTGTTTATGTCATGATTAACTTATCCAAAACTTGATCCTAGCAGATATATAACAAATGAGCATACTGCAGGTTTTTGACTTTGCAACGACTGTGCGCAACGTTGGTGTACGTTTAGCCAAACATACACAGCAAGTTGGAGCATACTATAGCATGCAACAATCATGTGACATCAAATTGCTCTTTGCACACCAAATCAATTATCTAGCATTGATCAACAAGCCTCGGAAGAAATCAAACAAATCCAATTCTCCACCTCTGAGGAGATATTTGTGGATCTCTGCTCCACATGGATCCAGGAGGATTCATGAGTTGCTCACCATTTATACCTCTAAATACAGCTGAACTCCATAATGCTGGCAAATACACTGGCTGTAAGTTAAGAATATGTTCATTACGTTTAGATGATACAGTTGTTTACTGCCGAGCTAAAACAGTAGCTAAGGCTTTCCAGTCTCTGCAATCCGCTTTTGAGATCATCCAGTTCAAAATGTCAATATGTGTTATGGAAACATCTGACAAAAGTTAGAGATATGTTATAAGTAAG
>JBBPBX010038191.1:11727-30530 GCA_038048925.1 Garcialebias charrua
TTTTGCCTTACACCAGCATGTTTGCCTTTTTTTCTTTGTGACAGTATGCTTAGAAAATCTGTATTTGGTTGATAATGTTTTTGTTGTAAGAAAGCTTCTTTGCAATAACTCTTACACATTAGGAAAGTCTGATTTTCCCCCATAAATTGTGCCACAATTGTCAGAAAAATATAGTTTTTAGTTGAGCACCAGAGCTTTGTGTTGCGACCATGAAAAACTTGGCAAATCTTCTTTACCACAGCTTATCCTGCTATTAGCCTGTTTTTTTTAATTGAACGATTAAAATCTGAAGAAACATTTCATATTGGCAGTTGAACATTTCATTTAGTTCATTTATCAAAAAGGAGCCTCAGTAGCATGTGGAAAAACCACACACAGACACAACAGCCTGGCACCGTCTCCCTTCATGCTCCTCACCAGCTTGCTCATGCACTGCTGTGGCATGGCGTCCCATTTTTCAACCAGCCAACGTGGGTGTGTTGCTCCCTCTGGAACAAACAGCACACCCAAGCTGATGCCGGAGGTGATCAATAGGGCTGTAGTTAGAACAACAGGTGGGCTGATCCATTTTGTGGATTGAGAGTTATTGAGTTCACTTCTAGACTGGAGATGGGAGATTGCCACTGGTTGCTGAATATCACCTCAGTCTCTGTCTGAACTGAGACTGCATCCAATGACGACAAGCCGTATTTATCCAGTGAGGAAGACACTCACTATCATGTTGCCTCCCCCCAAAGCTGTTACACTATCAGGCCAGCAATCAGAATAGTGTTTTCTATGTCTTCCTTACCTTATGATCTCATTGCCATAGAAAAATCTGGAGTGATCACTTAACAAAACATCAAGGCAATGTGGCAATATCAAGGCAATGTGTTCAACATAACGGTACTTCTTCCAGTTATTTAACAGTTAAAAATGGTGTACCACAAGGCTCAGTCTTAGGACCAACCCTCTTTACAATCTACATAGCTAATCTAGGTCAGAGCATCCCTGATGCATCCTTACATTTCTATGCTGATGATACAGTTGTTTACTGCCGAGCTAAAACAGTAGCTAAGGCTTTCCATTTTCTGCAATCCGCTTTTGACATCATCCAGTCAGATCTGTTCCGTCTCAAACTTGTTCTAAATGCTGATAAAACAAAAGGGATGTTTTTTTTTTCAAGTAGGAAGTCGGTCCCAGCAGTTCTTCCTCTGATTCTATCCTCAAATGGTGTCCCAATTGAGTTTGTTGATTCCTATAAATATCTGGGTATCCTGGTCGTTTCACATCTCTCTTTTAAACTCCACGTGGAAAACCTAGTGAAGAAACTGAAAGTTAAACTGGGTTTCTTTTTCAGAAATAGATCATGTCTAACATTGAATGCTAGGAAACGCCTTGTATCTGTGACTTTCCTTCCCTCCATTGATTACGGTGACATTATCTACATGAATGCTCCTACAAGCACCCTGCGGATGTTGGATGTTGTCTATCATGGTGCACTAAGATTCATAACTGGCTGTGATTATCGTACCCACCACTGCACCCTGTATTCACTGGTTAACTGGACATCATTAACCTCACGCAGACTTTTCCATTGGTACACTTTCATCTTTAAATCACTTCTTGGTCTGCTGCCCTCATACATCTCCTCCTACATGTCTTTGCATGAGTGCAGTTACAGTGTGCGCTCTCAGGACATGATTACCTGCAGTGTTCCGTCAGTGAGGACTGAACTTGGAAAAAGGATCTTCTCCTACTCTGCTCCTGCTTCCTGGAATATCTTACAAAAAGACTTAAAGCTCTCGGCCTTGACCTCTCTAAATGGTTTTAAGAATCTGTTGGAATCCTGGCAAAAACCAATGCAGATATGTTCTTGTTTTTGATTTTATACATCTATCTTATAATGTTTTGCTAGTTTTTGATACTTTGTTTTAAAAAAAATCTGTATTTCTCTCTTATGTTTTTCTATTGTTTATTGTTTAAGGAAATTCTACCATTGCTGTTCATCATTCTTTAGTTTGTAGCAGGTCGCTCTTGTAAATGAGTCCACGAGGCTCAATGAGATTTACCTGACTAAATAAAGGTTGAATGAATGAAAAAAAAAAAAAAACATTCCTCTGCATCTTCATGTTCCAGTGCACATGCTGCTGAAACAGGCCTGATGGTGAGAAGCAGTCATGGTCAGCCTCATGGCAGCTCTATGAGACCAGAGACTGTCTGTGTGAAGACTGTTGGACATTGGACATATTAGTGAAACATGGCATGTTTAGAGCAGATGCAAAATGATGATTGTAGCAGGGTCTATGCTTAGAGGTGATACAGGCACCTGATTGTCAGCACATGTGAAGCTCAAAGCAAGAGTCAGTAGTAGAATAATCTGGCAGTAGCGTAATCAGGTGTTTTTGTGGGATACACGCCACATCTTTGGCTCTGCTTCTCAAACCACAAATGCATTTTCCTAACAAATGGTACCTGGAGTGTACTTATATAGCACCTTTCTATCTTATTAAGACACTCAAAGTTCTTTACAACACGATATGTGCCTCATTTATCCATTCATACCGCATCTACTAGATCTCTTCAAAGATTAATCAGTAATTTATCACATTCAAACACTGATGGGACACTGATGGGACACTGTGGGACACTGTGGGAGTGGTGGCGCAGAGGTTAAGAAGGTGCGCTTGTGATCGGAAGATCGCCGGATCAAGCCCCGGTACCGACAACATCAAAGATGTGGGTGGGATAAGTGAAGCTTCAAGCGGTCACACCTGTCTCCACCCTCATCTGCCCCACTCTGGGCCCTTGAGCAAGGCCCTTAACCCACACCATCTGCTCCCCCGGGAACCCTAGATATCAGCTCTCTACTCCACGCAGAGGGCTGTGGTTGCTCGGTGGTCTGTGGTTGTGTCAGGAAGGGCATCCGGCGTAAAAAAAAACAAAACAACAACAACTGCCAAATCTTCGTGCTACTAGATCGCTGTGGTGACCCCTAACGCAGGGAAAAGCCGAAAGAAGAAGAAAAAAAAATACACTGATGGGACACACATCAGAGGCAATGAGGGGTTCAGTGTTTTGCCCAGGGGCACTCAGGCATGTGACTGCTGGTGGAATTGAACCCCCGACTCTTGCATGGAGGACGACTGCTCTAACCACTCAGACACAGCTGCCCCCAAAAGGAGAAATAAATAGGCTTTCCAACTGAATAAGATTTATTGCCAGAGAGAAACAACTTCTTCTTCTTCTTCTTTCGGCTTTTCCCTTTTCAGGGGTCGCCACAGCGAGTCATCCTCCTCCACCTCACTCTGTCCTCTGCATCCTCTGTCCTCACTCCAACTACCTTCATGTCCTCTCTAACTGCATCCATATATCTCCTCTTTGGTCTCCCTCTTTGTCTTTTTCCTGGCAGCTGCATTTCTAACATCCTTCTACCAATATACCCACTGTCCCTCCTCTGGACATGTCCAAACCATCTCAGTCTGGCCTCCCTAACTTTATCTCCCAGTTGTTCAACATGTGCTGTACCTCTGATGATCTCATTCCTGATCTTATCCATCCTTGTCACTCCTAAGGAGAACCTCAGCATCTTCATTTCTGCTACTTCCAGTTCTTTCTCCTGTCTTTTTGTCAATGCCACTGTCTCCAGACCATACAACATAGCTGGTCTCACCACTGTCTTGTAAACTTTTCCTTTGACCTTTGCTGACACCTTTTTGTCACAAATCACTCCTGAAACTTTTCTCCATCCACTCCATCCTGCCTGGACTCTCTTTTTCACCTCTTTACCACATTCCCCATTTTCCTGGACAGTGGACCCCAAGTACTTGAAGTCCTGCACCTTTGTGACCTCTGCTCCTTGTAGCCTCACTGTTCCACTGGCCTCCCTCTCATTCACACACATGTACTCTGTCTTACTACGACTGACTTTCATTCCTCTTCTTTCAAGAGCATACCTCCACCTCTCCAAGTTCTCTTCCACCTGTTCCCTGTTCTCACCACAGATCACAATGTCATCTGCAAACATCATAGTCCATGGGGATTCCTGCCTGACCTCATCTGTTAGTCGGTCCATCACCAGAGCAAACAAGAAGGGGCTCAGAGCCGATCCTTGATGCAATCCCACCTCCACCTTGAAGCTATCTGTCACTCCCACAGCACATCTCACCACTGTCCTGCTGTCCTCATACATGTCCTGTACCAGTCTAACATACTTATCTGCCACTCCAGATTTCCTCATGCAATACCACACCTCTTCTCTTGGCACCCTGTCATATGCTTTTTCTAAATCCACAAACACACAATGGAGTTCTTTCTGACCCTCTCTGTACTTCTCTATCAACATCCTCAAAGCAAAGATGGCATCTGTGGTGCTCTTTCTTGGCATGAAACCATACTGCTGCTCACAGATAGTCACCTCTTGTCTAAGCCTTCCTTCCACAACTCTCTCCCAGATCTTCATCGTGTGGCTCATCAACTTAATTCCCCTGTAGTTGCTACAACTCTGTACATCACCCTTGTTCTTAAAAATGGGAACCAGCACACTTCTTCTCCATTCTTCAGGCATTTTCTCACCCTCAAATATTCCATTAAATATTTGAGTCAAAAACCTCACTGCCATCTCTCCAAGACATTTCCAAACCTCCACTGGTATGTCATCAGGTCCTACTGCCTTCCCCTTCTTCATTCTTTTCAGAGCTTTCCGGACTTCACCCTCACTAATCTTTCCCACTTCCTGGTCCACAGTTTCTATTACCTCCACTCTTCTTTCTCTTTCATTCTCTTCATTCATTAGCTCCTCAAAGTAATCCTTCCATCTTCCCATCACACTCTCCTCACTTGTTAGAACATTCCCATTCCCATCTTTAATAAGCCTAACCTGCTGCACATCCTTTCCAGCCTGATCCCTCTGTCTTGCCAATCGGTACAAGTCCTTCTCGCCCTCTTTAGTGTCCAGTCTCCCATATAACTCATTGTACGCCCTCTGCTTTGCCTTAGCTACTTCCCTCTTTGCTCTATGTCCCATCTCCTTATATTCCTGTCTCCGCTCTTCAGTCCTCTCACAGTCATATTTCTTCTTGGCTAATCTCTTTCTTTGAATGGCGTCCTGCACTTCACTATTCCACCACCAGGTTTCCTTATCATCCATTCTCTGTCCAGATGACACACCAAGTACCTTCCTACCTGTCTCTCTAATTACTGTTGCTGTAGTAGCCCAGTCACTTGGAAGCTCTTTCTTACCACCCAGAGCCTTTAACAGCTCGTCTCTGAATTTCTCACAACATTCTTCCTTCTTTAGCTTCCACCATTTGGTCTTCTTCTCTGGTTTTACTCTTTTTCTCTTCTTCGCAACAACAGTCATTCTACACACAACCATCCGATGCTGTCTGGCCACGCTCTCCCCTGCTACAACCTTACAGTCTCCAATCTCTCTCAGGTTTCCTCTTCTACACAGAATGTAATCGACCTGTGTACTCCTTCCTCCACTCTTATAGGTCACTCTATGTTCCTCCCTCTTTTGGAAATAGGTATTGACTATAGCCATTTCCATTCTCTTGGCAAAATCCACCACCATCTGTCCTTCCTGGTTTCTTTCCTTGACACCAAACCTACCCATCACTTCCTCATCCCCTCTGTTTCCTTCACCAACATGTCCATTCAGGTCTGCTCCAATCACCACTCTTTCCTCCCTGGGAATACTCTCTATCACTTCATCCAAATCTTTCCAAAATGTATCTTTCTCCTCCCCATCACATCCAACCTGTGGAGCATAACCACTGACTATGTTTAGCATCAGACCTTCTACTTCTACCTTCAGACACATCACCCTATCTGACACTCTCTTCACCTCTACTACATTCTTTGCCAACTCCTCCTTCAGGACCACCCCTACTCCATTTCTCTTTCTATCCACACCATGGTAAAACAGTTTGAACCCTGCTCCAATACTGCAAGCCTTGCTGCCCTTCCACTTGGTCTCTTGGACACATAAAACATCTACCTTTCTTCTCTGCATCATGTCAGCCAGCTCTCTACCTTTGCCTGTTATTGTCCCCACATTGCCAGAGAGAAACAACTACCAAACACAAATATCCTCACTTTTTGTGCGAAGTTTACAGATAAACATTTACAAATATTTTTGAAACTGTTGAATTATGTGGCCCACCCACATTCACTCAGGCCCCGCTGTACATTAATTTCTGAATTTGTTACTTGTTGAAGCTCCAGTTTCTTCTGGTACTACTGTGGACCTGAATCATTGACCTCTCACACTAACATAAAATGTGATTTAATAGAGCAGGAAACACAGCATGTGTGCACACATACAAACCTGACGCGGTTTTCTCTGCATGGCACGTGAACTTTTTTTTCATTAATACGTTTATAGCTTGTTTGTTGTGCTTTTTATTGTTTTAAATTGAAACATTGAAAATAAAGGGGAAAATGAGTAAAAGTCAACAAACATGACCATTTTCTAATTGGTGGGAAAACAAATCCAGACGCCAGAATTTTTTTGTGTTCCTAAACATAACTCAAGCCATATGTTGAAGTTTATTTTCTTGAGTTGTTTAAAAATAAAACAAAAAACACAAATTCAGGTCCATTTTTTGGCGAAACTGTTGTCTGTCCCTCCTTGTGAGGCCTTCACGCTCCACAGTCTGAGGCAGCAGGTCTTTGTCCTGCAGAGATTCAAACACAAGGTTTCTATTTGTCACCTTTCCACATTAGCTGAGCAGCTTTACCATCAGATGATCTTGCTGCCCAGCACCCTGCTGCTGCACAGAACAGATCTTTAATTCAACTTCGCCTGCACTGCGGGCATTTTTTAGACTCCCGTCTCAGCGCCACCCCTCCTCCCTTCTGTTCACCTCCTCATCTATCAGCCTGTAGTGTGACTCGTGTATTATTGTAGTGTTAACACAGGGAAGCACCCGTGGACCGGAAGATCTGCTCCTGCAGATTGAGTCACTGACTAAATGACGCTTCCTGTCTCCCACCCCTCATTCTCCGTCTGATGTTCCCTGCACAGCCATTATATCAACCATAAAGCGTTCCACAGCCTCCGCTGAATGATTACTGTACGTTTGAAATGTGGATTATAATCCAACAGTTCTGTAATTTACGCTCTAGCAAAACACATTAAACAGCGAACTTATGCCTCATGTGGAAAAAATGATAGCTGTTTTCGAAAAAAGAATAGCCCAGGTCAGCATTTTTAACAATTAGACTGTGGAATTGGGTAAATAATAATGTGTTACGGATGAATCTCAGTTACAACCAAACAATACAGAGAGTGGTGAAGGCTGCACAGAAGATGTTGGAGTCAGTCTCCCCACCATCACAGACATCTACACCTCCAGGAAGAAGGCCACCTGCATCATGAAGGACCCCACTCACCCAGCACACACATTTTTTGCCCGGCTTCCCTCAGGCAAGAGGTTGAGGAACATTAAGTGTAGAACCACTAGACTGAGGAACAGCTTCTACCCTGAGGCTGTTAGACTCATGAATAAATAACCAGAATAATCACTGTGAAAAATCACATCATGTTGCTGCTGATCTGTTTCATGTTGCTGCTGATCTGTTTCATGTTGCTGCTGATCTGTTTCATGTTGCTGATCTGTTTCATGTTGCTGCTGATCTGTTTCATGTTGCTGCTGATCTGTTTCATGTTGCTGCTGATCTGTTTCATGTTGCTGCTGATCTGTTTCATGTTGCTGCTGATCTGTTTCATGTTGCTGCTGATCTGTTTCATGTTGCTGCTGATCTGTTTCATGTTGCTGCTGATCTGTTTCATGTTGCTGCTGATCTGTTTCATGTTGCTGCTGATCTGATCGGACATCTTCACGGACATCTTTAACATCTCACTGAACCAGGCCATCGTCCCCACCTGTTTCAAAGCCACCTCCATCATCCTTGTCCCAAAGGAGGCAACGCCCGCATGCCTCAATGACTATCGTCCAGTAGCACTCACCCCCATCCTGATGAAGTGCTTTGAACGGCTAGTCATGAAAAGCATCACATCTGTCCTCCCTGCCTCCCTGGATCCCTTCCAATTTGCATACCGACCTAATCGCTCAACCGACGATGCCATCTCCTCTGCCCTCCACACAGCTCTCACACATCTGGACACGAAGGACTCTTATGTTAGAATGCTGTTCATCGACTTCAGCTCGGCATTCAACACCATCATCCCCCAACAGCTCATCCTTAAACTGGACAGTCTGGGGCTGAACACCTCAATGTGTAACTGGCTGCTAGACTTCCTGACCGGGAGACCACAGACAGTACGGGTCGGGAGTAACACATCTAGCACCATCACATTGAACACAGGGGCCCCACAAGGATGTGTGCTGAGCCCCCTTCTATTCACCCTGCTAACACACGACTGCACACCATCATACAGCTCCAACCACTTCATCAAGTTTGCGGACGACACAACAGTGGTAGGTCTCATCAGCAACAACGATGAGACGGACTACAGGAACGAGGTGAGCCGCCTGGCCTTGTGGTGCGGACACAACAATCTCACTCTCAACGTGGAGAAGACAAAGGAGATTGTTGTGGACTTCAGGAAGAGGGATGCCCAACATGCCCCTCTGACCATCAACAGCACCGCAGTGGAGAGAGTAGACAGCACCAAGTTCCTGGGAGTGCACGTCTCAAAGGACCTGTCCTGGAGCAGGAACACTGCATCACTGGCCAAGAAGGCTCACCAGCGTCTCTACTTTCTCCGCAAGCTGAAAAGGGCTGGAGCTTCAACCCCCATTCATTCATTCAACCATTATTTATACAGGCTTTCCTCGTTGAGCCACGGGGACTCATTTACAAGAGGGACCTGTCTCACTCACACCCAGGGTCAATTTTAGAGTTACCAATCAACCTAACATGCATGTTTTTGGACTGTGGGAGGAAACCGGAGCACCCGGAGAAAACCCACGCAAGCACGGAGAGAACATGCAAACTCCACCCAGAAAGGCTCCCGGACCGGCCGGGATGTGAACCTTGGACCTTCTCGCTGAGAGGCAGCAGCTCTACCAGTTGCGCCACCATGCTGCCATCATCTTCAACCCCCATCATGTGCACCTTCTACAGGGGAGCCATAGAAAGTGTCCTGACCAGCTGCATCACGGTGTGGTTTGGTGCATGTACTGCATCCTGCCGCAAGAGCCTCCAGCGCATCGTGAGAGCAGCTGAGAAGATCGTCGGCACCTCCTTGCCCTCACTGCAGGACTTACACAGCAACCGCCTCACTCGGAAAGCCCTCTGCATGGCAGGTGATCCCACACACCCACTACACAGCCGCTTTAGACTGCTGCCATCAGGGAGGAGACTGAGGAGTCTCCAGGCTCGAACCAGCAGACTGAGAGACAGCTCTGTTCATCAGGCAGTCAGGATGCTAAACACTCTGCCTGCTCTGCCTCCCCTCCCATTTGAACTGCCTTAACACAAAAAACTTTCTCACACATTACCACACAACACAAAGATTTTAACACTGGACTCTGTGTCATCAAACGGGTTATTCACTAAACTCTCGGTCATGTGCTCATTCAGTTTGCACTACTTCTCATATTTGCACTAATGTTTGTATTACATTACTGCCTAGTATTACATTACTGAGGCTAGCCTGTATAAATAAAGGTTGCATGAATGAATGAATGACTTAATACTGTTTACATTTATTACTACTGTTTACATTTATTACTACTGTTTACATTTACACTACTTTTGTATCTACACCTCTGACTAGCCTTATTTAAGGATGCCCAATGTGCCTTATGTGCCTTACTGCATATGCCACTTTGCCTCTATACCAACATCAACTACCTCATACATATACTGTGTACATTAACTCATATGCTGCTTTGCCACTCTTTGCAAATGTCAATGCTAGAACCTTCAGTTTATTTTATAGATATACTTTTTATACTACTATGCAAAAACTCAGGACAGTATTACACTTTTATTATTTCATTTTATGCTTATGTTCATTAAATGTTTAGTGTTTTAGTGTTGGTGTAAATTTTCATACTTTTATACTACTATGCAAAAACTCAGGACAGTGTTACACTTTTACTATTTTATGCTTATGTTTATTAAATGTTTCAGTGTTTTAGTGTTTAAATGGTTACTGTTGCACCGAGGGACTGAGAGAAACGCAATTTCAATCCTGTGTATGTCCTGTACATATTGCAGTTCTGACAATAAAGTTGACTTTGACTTTGACTTTGATCTGTTTCTTGTTGCTGTGTTCATTCGTGCCCATCTACTCATACAGACTCATGTTCGTGCTGCTGTTTGGAGTAATGTTTTCTATGATATTAGTGCTTAGTGTATTTTTAGTTGATGTTTTTCTTAGTTCATATCTTAGATGTTATTACTGTTTTTCTTTTACATTTTATTGTTGGATGCAACTTGGACCCTGTGTACACAATTTTGTTCCACAACATGTACCACCTGTGGTGCGAATGACAAATAAAGAAACTCTGACTTTGAATTTGACTTTTGACATGTCTCAGCTCAACATCTGTAAATTTGACAGAGCTGTGGTCATTTTTGTTGTTAGGTAATTTTGAATAGTTGTGGTGGCTGTTTTGAAACAGGTTAACCCCAAAAGTTAATGACTTTTTCATGTGCATTCAATGAATACTTTAAGAGAGTTTCATCAGAATTTCTAAAGCGATTCATGAGATATTATGCTAACAGACACATAGGGTTGTCAAACATGTAATGTCAAAATGATAAACAAAAGGACTGAACAATGTGTGGTGCTCGTAGTATGTGTTGGGGATAATATCCAGCTTCTGCCACACCAAATACAAGTTCAATATCTGTGAAACTGGTTGAGTTATAGCTTTTTTGTGGGGCCACCTGCAAATTTCATTGACTTTTAGATCTAGATGCACCAAATGATTCCTTCTTGGGAGTTTTGATATTTTTTGGTTTATGAGATATTTTGTAGTAGACAGACTAAAAGTTGACTCTGTAGTTACTGGCAATGTTTTATAATCAGATCTCACATGATTAGTTACTCCTCAGAGTATATGTTTTAAATGACTCTCAGCTGCTACCATGCACATCTTTAGCTCAACATGCATGGAGAGAACATGAAGAACTCCACCCAGAAAGGCCTCAATTGGGATTTGATAGAGTGACCGTCTCGCTGAAAGGCAACAGCTCTACCAACTGATCCACCGTGCCACTACCTTCTGAAAGTTATTTTCTTTTTTATACACCTTCATGAAAATGTTTTGCACCATGGACATTTGTCATAAACAGTCCAGGAAAACCCAAAGTGAAACAGAACTCTGAGAATATTTGCTTTCCCTGCAGCACAATGCCATATTAATCAGAGGTCAGAGGTCACAGCAGGTTTGCATTGAATCAAGTGAAAAATGCACCCTGACACGTGATACAAATGTAACCTGCACTCTTCACCATCAATACATCTACATTTATGTCAAGAGATTGAGGAGAAATGTGAGTCCAGCCAAACTGGTTCAGACTGACAGAATAAGTGAAGGCTCAGATCACGAGGATCAAAGACGATGAACAGTTGGAAGATTTTGTTTAGCTTCATGTCAGATGGTGAGGTGAACTGAGTAGATGTGTTCAAGTTCTTTTTGTTTTTATAACAGCATCCTCCTAGGTGGGGCCGAGCGTGAGGCGAGGGGCGAGCGAGTCTGCAGGACCAAGATAAATTCAGATGGGAGTTGATGGGAAGTGTTCTCACATCACTTCCTGCCTTTGTTCGAGCCACTATTTTGAAGGTTTGGAATGTAGTTCCTGTTAGGAGGTGAAGGAATCCAAAACAAGTTCATTAACCACACACAAAGAGAGAGAGAGATGAAACTGGAAATAGTTTTAAGGTGTGTTTGTGAATGGATTTGCTGATGTAGAAAGAATGAGAAAGTTTGCAATTTGTCAAAAGTATTTCTGCAAGACTTACAGTTTTTGTTTCCCAGGGGCAGTAAACTGTGTGGGTTGGGTATGTCCCAGGGTTTGTGGGTGATTTGGAAAAAATAGTGTGACACACCTATTTCACATCCTGCAGCAGGTCTGTAGTTGTTTCAGACCGCCTTCCTGACACGTACTGAGCTCTCTCGTTCCAGGACATAAACATTCAGACCACGATTCACAAAGAACACACGACACCTGACTTTTCCACCACGTATGGACTTTACTTGCACCCACTGTTTGAGTTGTGACAGTATCAGATTCACAAAACAAACTGCAACGTTGTCTGACACCTTTCAGTGGACGGCCGTGGCGTAGTGGTAATGGCAGTCGTCCCCCGATCGGAAGGTTGGCGGTTCGAATCCCGGTTCCCTACACCATGTGTCGTTGTGTCCTTGGGCAAGACACTTAACCCCGAGTTGCTCCCGGTAGGACTGGAAAGCACCTTGCATGGTAGTCTGCCGCTACCGGTGTATGAATGTGTGTAGCATTCAATGTGTGTAGCACTTTGAGATTTTCACTAATGAAAAGCGCGTTATAAATTGAATTCATTATTATTATTATTATTATTATAAAACTTATATGTATTCTAAAAAAGAGCCTTCAGGGAGGGACACAAGGAATCATTGAGGAGTACACAGGAGCAACAAAAGGTCAAGATCAGAAACAGCAAGGAGGTGTACAAGAAGAAGCTGGAGAGCAATCTCCATCAGAACAATGTCAGAGAGGTGTGGTCAGGGATGAAAAAGATCACAGGCTTCAAGCAGAAGGAGGATCAGAAGGATGGAAGCCTGGACAGAGCCAATGAACTGAACATGTTCTTCAATAGGTTCAGTTCAGGAACAAGCTCATTACCCTCCTCTCTTGCCCACAGTCAAACAGACATACTACCCTCCTTTGACCCAAGGCTGTCACACCTCAAATATTGTACCTAGCACCTCAGTCATGGACCCTTTTTCTTCTACATGTTGGTCTTCAACCAAATCAGAAGATGCTGATACCTCCTTTGCCTCCCCCCTCTGTGTCTCTAGAAGTCAAGTGAAGAAGCAGCTGGAGAGACTGAACCAGAATAAGGCTGCAGGTCCAGATGGTGTCAGTCCTGGAGTCCTGAAGGTTTGTGCAGAGCAGCTCTGTGGGGTTCTGTAGCATCTCTTCAACCTTAGCCTGACCCAGGAGAAGGTTCCAGTGTTGTGGAAAACCTCCTGCCTTGTTCCAGTACCAAAGAAACCTCACCCATCAGTCCTCATTAACTATAGACATGTTGCCCTGACATCCATCATGAAGGTCCTAGAGAGACTGCACATATCAGGACCCACTATGATGCAAACATGGGACTGCTGTTTTACTCAGTTTGTCTATGTCGATGTGTGTCTGTCCCTATCAAATAAATAAATTACATTACATTACATTACTGCAGTTTGCTTATCCGTGTAGACTTGGAGTTGAAGATGCCATCATATACCTGCTTCAGCAAACTCAGTGTCATCTAGAAAAGGCAGACATCACTGTGAGAGTCATGTTCTTTGATTTATCCAGTGTATATAACACAATCCAGCCTGATTTGCTTTGTCAGAAACTCCAGATGACTCAGGAGGAGAACTCAACAATCACCTGGATCAAAGACTACCTGACAAACAGACCACAGTTTGTGAGACTGAAGGGTTGTGTGTCTAATCAGGTGGTCAGTAGCTCAGGAGCACCACAGGGGACTGTACTCTCACCATTCCTTTTCAATCTGTAATACACCTCAGATTTCCAGTACAAAACAGACTCCTGTCATCTGCAGAAATATTCAGAAGACTCTGCAGTGGTTGGGTGTATCAGAGATGGACAAGAAGCTGAGTACAGGGAACTGGTGGACCGCATTGTGGCATGGTGTGGAAACAATCATCTCATCTTGAATGTGAACAAAACAAAGGAGATGATTGTAGATTTCAGGAGAAACAGGAACAGGTCCAACCCTACTTCCATAATGGGAGAAGAAGTGGAGGTGGTGGAGAAGTACAAATACCTTGGGGTTCACCAGGACAACAGACTGGACTGGAAATGCAACAGTGAAGCATCTACAAGAAGGGACAGAGCAGACTGTACTTCTTGAGGAAGCTGAAGTCCTTCAGTGTTTGCAGCAAGATGCTGCACATCTTCTATGAGTCTGTTGTAGAGAGAACTATCTCTTCTGCCACAATATGCTGGGGTAGCAGCACCAGAGCAAGTGACTTAAAAAATTAATAATAATCATTGTATTTAAAAGCGCATTTCAGGACACCCAAGGACGCTTAACAAATCAATACAGTTCAAACATTATCAGTGACAAATTGAAATATAAAATACATAAAGATTATAAAATGCAAAATAATAAAAATACATTCAGTAAAGTTAATGATAAGATAGTCTAAAGACGTGATTTCAGGGCTGTCTTGAACAGAGAAAAGATCAACAAGCTCATAAAGAAGGCTGGCTCAATTCTGGGGGCTCAGTTCTACAATAATCCAGATGGGATGTAATAAAAGTATGGGTAATCATCTCTAATTCAGCTTTTGACACAAGAGACTCAAGCTTAGAAATATTTATTAGTGGGAAAAAAAAAAGTTTCTGATTAATCCACAAGAATGGCACTGCAGAATCAAAAATAATGCCAAGGTTTCTGAGACTTGATTTAACAGACGAGGTTAATACACCAAGGTGTTGTTTAATTGCAAGAGTCATGAGGACCCTCCCCCCAAGAGACATGTGCACTGGGCAGCACCCGGGTGCAACATGGCTAAATGTTTTGGAGGCATGAGGCATTAGCCCATCAAGAAGAAGAAAATCCATAACTTAGCTGCAGCATTGTATAAGCCATGGTGTCCAAAACATGTGAAAAAAGCAGTGGCTTATAGTCCAGAAATTACAGTATTTATTCATTTATTTATTATAAATAAATGTATTTTTATGCAAAAATGTAATCTTAATTCTGCATAAACTTAATTAAAAATGTCAAAGAACAGAGAGACTGTTTGGTTGGCAGCACAACTCAAAGCCTGCATCTCCCTTTGTGAAGAATTTGTTATTGTAGATAAAATCACTAAATCTTGATTTGTCCCTGCAAAAAATGTACAATTTCAGACTGAGTTCAGCCTCTAACGTATTTTGGTTCATCTCTGTGACCATTTTACCTCTTTTCATTTGTCTTCTCTGTGGTCTGATCGGTGTATTTAAAAAGTTGTCAGCACCTGGAACTCAGATTGTCTGGTTGAAGACAGGACGTCATGCTTCGCTCTCTTACAGCAGGTTTAGCTCTTGTTTTTTTTTTTCCTGAGGGGATCTCAGTGATGCTCAGTCACTTTAGAGTTTTTAGGCAAACTGAAGCCCACCTTGTTTTTCTGAACAGCCTCAGTGCCGCCAGTGACTCTCCAGGAAACTGAAACCAACAGCAAAGGGATTTGAGCTGAAATACAAGTTAGTTTTTTTCTAATCCATTTTGACAGTCTTACAGAAATGTGTGGATGAATTGCCTCTATTTTTGGACATTAACTCATATGTAAACTCTCATGTGTACTTACCATTGTGAGCCTCACAACTTATAGAGGAAAGTTTAGGACTGCCTTTTTTTTCTCCTGAGAAAGCTTAATCAAAATAGTTTTCCACGTCAGCTGCCACCTTCTCTTGTATTTCACAAAAAAACAGACAAAACAGTTTATTTTATTCCTACAATAAATGTCTTTTTTTTTTATCCTTTATCACCAGAGACAGAGCTCTGTTCACACACATCGATGATCAGTGGAAAAGTTCCATTTATTGAGAGTTAAGTGAGACTTTTTTTTTATTTATTTCATTTTTCATTTACCCTTCATTCATCCAGGTAGTCTCATTGAGTCATGAGAACTCATTTTCAAAAGATACCTGTTTTTGGGAGCAGATGGTGGGGGTTCAGGGCCTTGCTCAGGGGCCCAGAGTGAGGCAAATGAGGGTGGAGGCAGGTGTGGGTGTTTCACCTTTTCCACCCACATTTTGATGTTGACGGTAGCGGGAGTTGAACCTGTGACTTTCGGATCACGGGTCTATCTTCTCTAACCTCTGCACCACCACTCCCCACATTTCAAGGATTCAAGGTTCTTTATTTATAAATAAAGATGACTTGACTTATTTGTCATTTGCACCCCATGTGGTACATGTGGTGGAACGAGATTATGTCCCAGTTACATCAACAATAAAATGTAAAATAAAAACAGTAATAACATCTAAGATATGAACTAAGAAAAACATCAACGAAAAATACACTAAGCACTAATAGCATAAAACATTACTTTGAACAGCAGCACGAACATGAGTCTGTATGACCAGATGAGCACGAATGAACACAGCAACATGAAACAGATCAGCAGCAACATGAAACAGATCAGCAGCAACATGAAACAGATCAGCAGCAACATGAAACAGATCAGCAGCAACATGAAACAGATCAGCAGCAACATGAAACAGATCAGCAGCAACATGAAACAGATCAGCAGCAACATGAAACAGATCAGCAGCAACATGAAACAGATCAGCAGCAACATGAAACAGATCAGCAGCAACATGAAACAGATCAGCAGCAACATGAAACAGATCAGCAGCAACATGAAACAGATCAGCAGCAACATGAAACAGATCAGCAGCAACATGAAACAGATCAGCAGCAACATGAAACAGATCAGCAGCAACATGAAACAGATCAGCAGCAACATGAAACAGATCAGCAGCAACATGAAACAGATCAGCAGCAACATGAAACAGATCAGCAGCAACATGAAACAGATCAGCAGCAACATGAAACAGATCAGCAGCAACATGAAACAGATCAGCAGCAACATGAAACAGATCAGCAGCAACATGAAACAGATCAGCAGCAACATGAAACAGATCAGCAGCAACATGAAACAGATCAGCAGCAACATGAAACAGATCAGCAGCAACATGAAACAGATCAGCAGCAACATGAAACAGATCAGCAGCAACATGAAACAGATCAGCAGCAACATGAAACAGATCAGCAGCAACATGAAACAGATCAGCAGCAACATGAAACAGATCAGCAGCAACATGATGTGATATTTCACAGTGATTATTCTGGTTAGAGATTCATGAGTCTAACAGCCTCAGGGTAGAAGCTGTTCCTCAGTCTAGTGGTTCTACACTTAATGCTCCTCAACCTCCTGCCTGAGGGGAGTGGGGCAAAAAATTTGTGTGTGCTGGGTGAGTGGGGTCCTTCATGATGCAGGTGGCTCTCTTCCTGCATCTGGAGGTGTAAATGTCTGTGATGGTGGGGAGACTGACTCCAACATCTTCTGTGCAGCCTTCACCACTCTCTGCAGAGCTTTTCTTTCTGCAGCTGTGCAGCCTCCATGCCACACGTTGATGCTGGAGCACAGGATGCTCTCCACTGCACACCTGTAGAAGGAGGTGAGGACTGAGCTTCTCAGACCAGCTCGTCTCAGCCGTCTGAGGAAGTAGAGTCTCTGATGAACTTTCTTGATCAGGCTGGTGGTGTTGTTGCTCCAGCTGAGGTTGTCATTCAGGTGCACACCCAAGTACTTGTAGCTGGAGACCACCTCCACAGCAGATACTCCTATATGTGGTGGTGGAGGGTGGGTGTGTTTGTTCCTTCTGAAGTCCACAACCATCTCCTTTGTCTTCTTCACATTCATGTGAAGGTTATTGTCCTTGCACC
Source organism: Garcialebias charrua (assembly GCA_038048925.1). Lineage (NCBI taxonomy): Eukaryota > Metazoa > Chordata > Actinopteri > Cyprinodontiformes > Rivulidae > Garcialebias > Garcialebias charrua. The sequence continues at coordinate 29,354 of JBBPBX010038191.1, forward strand.
AGCTCTCCAGATGTTCCACCTCCTGCCTGTAGCTGGACTCATTGTTTGTGATGCATCCCACCACAGCTGTATCATCTGCAAACTTTACAATATGACAGCCTGGATGGGTAGCTGCACAATCATATGTGAGCAGAGTAAACAGGAGAAGGCTCAACACACATCCCTGAGGAGAGACAGTGCTGAGGGTTATGATGGAGGAGGAGAATTTGTGGATCCTCACTGACTGTGGTCTGTTTGTTAAAAAGTCTAGTACCCAGTTACAAATGGAGGGGCTTAGTCCTAGTGTGAATAGTTTGTCCATCAGGGTTTGGGGGGATCATGGTGTTGAAGGCAGATGTGAAGTCTACAAAGTGTATACGGATGTAGGAGTCCTTCTGCGCCTTCATTTGCTACATTTGCTAGTTCTATGAGCATGAGGCCTCATACAGTAGCTTCATTAAAACATAGACCAGGGATACTCATTGCACGGCTCCCGAGCTACTTGCTATGCTTGCTATGCTTTATTGGTGGCTCTCGTGACAGGTAACAGTAAGTTACATATATCAGCACAGCCAATACATTATTAAAACGTGCTGGTGCATTGCACAATAATTGCACATGTCGACTTGGGCTTCTTTGATGTGGTTTTATGAATAATATTGTGATAATCTACCTGTTGAGGATGAGGCAGGTCCGACCGGCTGGTAGACGAAAAAAAAATAGTCCTGTTAAGCTTCAGATGGATCAGCTGATCATCGCCGGTCGTGCTCGTCTCCGCACTTGCTGTCATCGGTGGTGAAGGAAATAGGAGCATCACAGGGCCTGTTCTAGACATGGTTACATGAGGGGGCAGGCGGAAATGTAAAGGAGGCATCTTCATCGGAACAAACATTACAGCATTTCATTGTTGAGCATGGACTTTGGTATTCATTGTTATTGTTGACTTGTGTTTTCTTCATGGGATTGGGGTAATAGCTAAAATCTGAAATTTTTACACCTGAATCAACATTTTCAACCATGAACACTATCAAGCAAAAACAGAGAAACCGACTGACCCATGCCCACCTTGAATGCCTCACTGTGGTTGCAACAACAAATTACAAATACAGTTAGTCCTCAGGTCACAACGGTCTCGAGTTACAACGTTTCGCGGTTATGACCGACGCATCTCCCATATACATGTAAAATAATATATATA
>JBBPBX010038192.1:0-30529 GCA_038048925.1 Garcialebias charrua
TATACACTAAAATAAACTACTTCTTACTATTTGTACTACTATTCCTACTTCGGGGTTTTTCACTTTATCACGGGGCTTCAGGGTACGGATCCCCCGCAATAAACGGTTCACAACTGTAAAGCATTGGATTTTATGAGATAGTACTTGTTATAAAATTGCTAAAACCATTGTGTAAAAAGATTTCTGTCTCCTTTTTACTGCTTTTTGTATTTTTAAACATGCAGTTCATTATACTCAATCTCATTGATACACTGCTACACCTGTTTAGTAAGATTACTTTTCCATTTGTGAGGAGCAACACATGTACCTGTAATTTCTCAATGATTCACGTTGTTGTTAGACCTTTTTCTCCATCTTCCCATCCGATGCTGCCTCTGTATCTTCTGCTCGGCTGGCATCTTTAAAACTTTTGCCGTCAGAACTTGTCGTTGAACTTTGTGGCAGATGAGTCTGACAGGATGCTTTTATTGGGAGCTTCTAAAGGCTGCGCCAAATGGACGGGCAATTACGTTTATGGGCAGTTTGAGGTGACATCCCTGCATATTGGATGGTCTTTTAAATAGGAGTCATCAGCTACAATGGTTCTTCCAGAGATGAAAACAAAAACAAGGGGGCAATTTCAGCTGTCAGCATAATGCCAATTGACCACTCCGCCCGTCTTCTCCGTTCGCCACAATGACTTCGTGATTGGCCGCCCCACAGCTTTATATATCAAACAAGGACTGCTTTGGAGAATTTTTTTTTCTTTTACCTCAAGACAGCCACAGCTAAGAGCAGTGATGTCACACCCTAAATTGGTTTAGATTTCCCCATGATGCTTTTTCTGTTAGAGCTTTATCTTAGAGAATTTTTAAAAAATGTTTCGTCTAACCACTAATCAAACAATACTAAGCTTGTTTCATACCCCAACCCAGCAGTTGATCACATACTAATTCTAAAACATACTTTCATGATAACATAATATTTATAATCACAAACATTGTCTTGGCGACTTGTACTGTGGTGAGCTGGAACAGAAATGCTAAATTATGTATCTGTATTGAGGCAGATAGTCATGGTTGTCACTGCGCATCACTTCAGGCCTTCTGTTTTTGTCTCGTACATCACACAATATGATTAAAGTACATGGTTTTAACAGTCTTCACCAGCTTTGTGATCATTCAGTCAGACTTACTTTCTGCAGCTTCGTGGGCAGTGTGCAGGGATTTATTCTGTTGCATTCAAATGTTGTGTTATAAGATAGCCCAGCACAGGGTGACATTGTGGAGATGGAGAAGAGATGAATGTGTGGTTATAAACAATAATTTTTTCTGCTGTTTAATCTTGTCACATTTGTTTTATTTGACATTTTGGTAGTTTTATTACTTTGTGCCTTCTGAGTTTATCAATCCTTTAGATTTTACATACATCACACATGGGAATAGTTTTACCTAGGGACCACACGCTATTTGTAATACACGAAGATTGTCTGTGTTGTTAATCCCATGCGAATTGGCCATGTCAGTAATTTGTAAAGTAAAAATTACCCCACAAATTACCTACTATATTTTACTGAACTCCAAGGTCCTGTGATAATACTCATTTATTACGAATAGGCATGTCTGTTATTTGGACAGAAATGGGTGGGATTTGATACGTAATTAGGCAGGTTTTGTTCCCTGAACCCATTTTTATTTGCTTTTGGCAATGGAGGCTGCATTGGAGTGCATAAATAACCTTTTGAGACCAAAAACCTATCGACCCGTAACGGTCGTCCAAAAAAAAAGAAAAGGCTGACGAGAAGGAACAAAATCAAGCGGATGTTACGCAATATGCAGCGCGTTAACATCATATCTGGAAGATGTCAGTAACTTTCTTTTTCACCATTTATAGTGAGACTAATAGTCCTTATCAACCTTAGTTGGTCCTTATAACTGTATCAGGATATTCATTTGTTTTCATTTACAGACATCTCAGACTAGTTATCATTTAACTGAGAAGAGTTCACCTCTTTAATACAGTTTATAAGGGACATTCCCTGTATGAGTTATCAGGACTTAAAGGCATGTAAATCTGGGTATCATCTGCATAACAGTGAAATACAATATTGCATTTAAAGAAGACATAATCCAATGAAAGTATAAACAGTGAATAAAATTGGCTCTAAGATAGATCCTTGAGGAACTCCACAATATAGTGATAACTAACCCTTACTTGAACCATAGCACAGCTTGTTTTTGATCATGCGACGTTGAATTTAAAGATGTCTTTGTTTGTTGTTTTTCTTCCTCAGGGGGTGAACAGTATGTTCCAGGTGTTTCTGACAGGAAACAACTCAGAGTACTTCACCATCTCACCAACAGCAGTACAGGGCCGAGCCGACATCCGGGTGAGGGTTGCCATGCCGCTCGACTACGAGACGATTCGGAGCTTCAGCTTTTCAGTGAGTCTCATTGGAATATTTTACTAAGCCTAGCTTCATCTTTCTTTAAGAAACTGAATTATTGGAGTGACTCTAATCATTTACCACAGAATGGAAATCTTATTCTTCTGTAACAGTGACACAGTTCAGTTGTACTCTGTTTTTTTGTTTTGTTTTTTAACATATATAATCACTTATATAATAAATATAGCACTTTGAGATTTTCATTAATGAAAAGTGCGTTATAAATTGAATTCATTATTATTATTATTATTATTATTATTATTACTTCACAGCATAAGTCAACACATTGCACCATACAAAACACAAACATTCATAAAATGATCTTAGTTATGATCTGAAGCAGGACATGTCATGCATTTAAGGAATGCCAGGCCTTTATTATGTCTGATTTTTTTGCCTAAATGATTGAATAGACCAGAACCCAGTAAGGATCCTGGTCTAAATAAATTTTAAAAAGTTTAATGGGAAGCAATTTATTTTAGAAATATCACAATATCTAAAAATTTGTATTTTTTTCGTTAAATTTGTTTTAATCAGAGGAACCTTTTTTTTTCTTCAGCTCTTTGCCAACGAGTCCATGTCAGACCATGTAGGTTTCGCCAGAGTCTTTATCGATTTGATCAATGATAACGACAACCGTCCCATCTTCAGCAAACCGCTGTACAACATCAGCCTCCCTGAAAACTCACCTCCTGGTATGGCTCTGCTGCAGGTCCTGGTGAGTGTCTGTGTCTTTAGCTGAGAGGAAAAGAAATGACTCCAGGAGAGATTCTTGTTGATGTTGTATTCCTGGAGAGGAAATCTGTGAACTTGTGACGGTTAATTTAGACATCATCTAATCTTTTCTGACATCGTCCATGTTTGTCAGCACAAACTTTGACTTTAAACACTGACAAGCATTGTTTAGGCCTAGTTTAGTCTAAAAGCAGTGTGTTTTTTTAACTGGTTAAAGTCAGTGCAGAGCTTGTTTTAACTTTCCTCAAGAACCACGACTTAAACTCTGTTTTGTTTTTTTTTTTCATTCATTTCAAGTTGTTTTGTTTATGTTGAGGCCTGAACTGAGACGTGTCCGGGGCTGCTTCTTGCCCTCAGCCTTATTTTGACTGTGTGCGCTCCAGAAACAGACCGTTAGCCAAGAAACCTGACATCTTAAGGTTTATGGTACGTCCTGACCAAACGCGTTTTCAACGGCAAAAAGGCTCGTCACGCACGCAAGTGGACGCACTGGACCCAGTTGTGTCCTGACCAGAACGAGAAGCTGCGGCGGTGTGGCGGCGGGGGGTGTGGGAGGAGCTTACCGGTACACCGAGTTCCTCACTGCACTCTGCCAGTCTCTGTAGAGAGCAGACTTGACTGGTCGTGAAGGAGTTGTCGCGAACACACAGATTTCTCTTCCATAGTCCATGACTCCGCGGGTTTTTTCTGTGTCCCAATACGTCACATAGTGCGCGCGCCCCCTCGTTTCCGCGTCACATAGGGACTCTCCCCCTCTCTCCTCCCCCCCGACTCTCCCTGATCAACCAGAGTTGAACGGCGTTTGAACGTTTGAACGGCGAAAACTTCAGCAATGATCAACGCGTGCTTGGAGGCTGAAGCGGGTTCACGTGCACGGAAAACGCTTTTCCAGCACGCTCAACACGCACGTCACGTGACGCCCGACGCCAAGACGTGGCTGGAGGTGCGTCCCCCATTGACTTTGCATGTAAACTGGACGTTCCTGCCGTTGAAAACGCGTTTGGTCAGGACGTACCATAAGTCTTAAAATATGTTCAGCGTTTTGTCTTGACTGGAACAGATTTACAAATCAAAGTTGTTTTGAAAAAGTTAATACCGGTAGTTTAATGGAGATTATAAATTTGTAAGAAAAATGGTCAGAAGGAGTTTATTTTGTCCAGAAGTGTTCCAAGCATTAAAACTTGTGTTTGAAGTGTGTTGTGTGAACGTTCATGAAGTATTCACACTACAGTATTGTGATCCATTTGTCTTCTGTACGTTTTTCAGCATCTTTCTCGTCCCACAGTTTTCAGCTATTTCAACAAATCATGAATAAAAACATTTGGTTCTTTCAGGACAATCCTGCTATGACTTTTGGTATTGGTGCAACTTTAGCTTTTTTAAATATTTAGCCTTTTCTGCCACTTTTTTTTCTCGTATAAAATAAATTGAGCTCATTTTACATCCTTCAGATCTTTAGATCTGTTTTCAACCTTTTAATAATAATAATAATAATAATGAATTCAATTTATAACGCACTTTTCATTAGTGAAAATCTCAAAGTGCTACACATATATTGAATGCTACACACATTCATACACCGGTAGCGGCAGACTACCATGCAAGGTGCTTTCCAGTCCTACCGGGAGCAACTCGGGGTTAAGTGTCTTGCCCAAGGACACAACGACACATGGTGTGGGGAACCGGGATTCGAACCGCCAACCTTCCGATCGGGGGACGACTGCAATTACCACTACGCCACGGCCGCCCCACTGCTCCTTTTGTTCTGCTTCAGCTTCTTTCAACTTCATTATGCAATTTTTTTTTATCAGCTACTTTCAGCTAATTTCAGCTGTTTTGTGCTCCTTTCTGATTCTTTCTGCTAACTACAACATTTTTGTGCTTCTAACTTCTTTCTGCTAATTTCTGCTTGTTATGCTAATTTCAGCTTGTTTCTGAAAGTGTAAGCTTTTTCTACTATTTTTGCTACTATATAGCTGTCGTCATGCTAATTTTAGCCTTTTCAGCTAATTGTACATTTTTTGCACTCGTTTCTACTTTTTTCAGCCTAATTCAGCAACAATGTGCTCTCTCCACTTCCTTCAGCTTGATTTAAGAATTTTTTTTGTGTGCGCTTTTTTAGGTACTTTTCAGCTTTTTTTTCATTCATTTCAGCTTTTTCCAGATAATTTCCACTTTTTGTGCTAATTTCTTCTTTTTTCAGCTTAATTGGGTAAACATATTCTCTTTATTTCCTTCTGCTGATTTAAGCTTGTTCTATCTTTTCAGCTAGCTTTTTAGCTAATTTCAGTTGTTTTCAGACAATTCATTTTTTTGTGGCGATTTCTGCTACTTTAAGCCTAATTTACTTTTTTCTGCTAATTTCAGCTTACTATGCTCCTTTCAACTTGTTCTGCTAGTTTCAGCTTTTTCTGCTATTTAAGCTACTATTTAGAAGTTTCATGCTATTTTTTAGCCTTTTCAGCTTCCTTCTTGTAGTTTCAGCTTCTTTCTGACTTTTCAGCTACTTTTTGATATTCTCAGATTTTCTTTTCCTGCTAATTTTTATTCTCATTTCTTCTTATTTAAACTTAATTCAGCAAGTATATGTTTGTTCTGCCTTCTTCTAATTTAGGCTTTTTCTTCCATTTCAGCTACTGGTACATTTCAGCATGTTTTCTTCCCCCTAATTTCAGCTGTTTTTCAGCAATTTCTTCTGCAGCAATTATTCACACTGCATTTTCCGTGGAAATGCAGTTTCTCTAGTTTGATTTATAGTAAATATAGTAAATTATAGCAAACTTGTGCTTTGAAAATGGCCTTAAAATGAACAGGAACTGTTAAATTTGGGTTTGGAAAAATAGAGTTTTGAAAGTGGAAATATGTGAGCAAACATACTAAAATCCACTTTGCATGTTTGTTTTTTTCAAGTGTTATTGGGAATAAAACACCTTCTGTGCCTGCCCTCTTGAGACTTTGTCTTATGTGGAAATATTTATGATGCCTCTTATCGAAAGAGAAAACTCTAATGAATACTTCTTGCCCACCTGGAGCACCGGGTCATGCTTAGCTCAAAGGCTTACAGTGGAAGTCATTTCATAAAAACATGTAGTTTCTTGAGCATGCAAGTGCAGAGCATTGTTTGGGTAAGATAAAAGAATTCAATTATTACCCTGAAATTGCTGCTTGTAGCTTGAGTTGAAACTTTCATGTTCTATAAAAGAGAAACACATTTACAAAGAAAAAAAAAAAGTTTCAAATTAGATTTCTATTTCAAATTACTGAAGATTTTACTGCTTTGGAATGAACATTTTTTTTAAACACGTGAACAAATGTGTTTTTTTTTTTACCCCCTGCAGGTTGTAGCCTCATTTTAGCCTCTCGCAGTTTAAGTATTCTTGACGGCGTTTCACCGTATGTCCCGGGGTTCAGCCGAGCTCACCCTGAGCTTCTGTTCAGACCAGCAGTCGCTGTTTTAACCGTATCGGAAAAAATCTCTGAGCGTCTCCCCACAACTCTGCATTATTATTCATTACCAGTCACTCCTGTGACAATCCACTAGACACTAGACACGAGTGCCAAAACGCACTGTGTGAAAATCAATAGTGTTTATAGACTGGGTGCTCATGAAAAGGAGATTGCAACGCCTAATACCTGATAAGTCCAACTGATGTTGGCTCCATACTGCAGCGTGCGGCCTGCCTTTGAATCCTGATTGCTGGCAGCGGAGCATGAATGGGCGGTAAACAGAATGAGATTAGGTGGATTTTGGTTGATGTCTCTATACTGACATGGAGTTGATCAGTACAGCTTCTATAGAAGGATACCACTCAAGGAAACACAAGTTTTGGTCCAAAGTTAAAACTCCTGGTTGTACAGGCGTATAAAACTGATGAAGAATATCCCAGATTAATATGCATGTATTATGGTATAGTCTCTGTCTGTTCATACATATGTCTGTAAATCCTCCCAAAGGGGTTAAATCAGGTCGTCTGGACAGTTTGTTTTAGGGATAATTGTTTCATCTTTCATCCGGAAGACTTCATGAGTCTGAGGCCTGCCAACGCAGATCTGTCTTATAAATAGCACCTCATTGGTGAGTTTCAAGCCAACCGTCTGTGGAATTCCCAGAAACTGGCTTTACACATGCAAACAGGGGACCATCCGTCCAACACAACCAGTCATTGTGTACAACAATCAAATGTTTTAGGCCAGATGTCCAGCTTGCTACTCACACAAACAGCCTGAGGACAACTGGCTTAAATGGTTCAGAGAAAGTCAGATAATTCTCTGGACAGTTTCTTTTTAGTAGAAACGTTTCACCCTCACTCCAGAGGCTTTCATCAGTCAGAGTAGTTCCAGCACACTGTTCCCCCACCAAGCCGTAAACAACTTAAGTGGACCAACCAATTTGCTGGAGCCAAGATAGTTTCTGGAGGCCGTCCTGTCCCTCGTCGACTCCTCCCAGGCAGGCAGCCACAGCCAAAGTGGTTCAAGACAAGAAAGTTCATGCTCAGTAATCCAGGTATCAAATCCGATAATTCTCAATCAGGTCATCTGGACAGTTTCTTTTTTAGTAGAAACGTTTCACCCTCACTCCAGAGGGCTTCATCAGCCAGAGTAGTTCCAGCACACTGTTCCCCCACCAAGCTCCAGCAAACTGGTTGGTCCACTTAAGTTGTTTACGGCTTGGTGGGGGAACAGTGTGCTGGAACTACTCTGACTGATGAAGCCCTCTGGAGTGAGGGTGAAACGTTTCTACTAAAAAGAAACTGTCCAGATGACCTGATTGAGAATTATCGGATTTGATACCTGGATTACAGTTCAGAGAAAGGTTTGACAGCTCAATCATCCAGGCTGCCAGACCTTCGTCTGATCTGCTTAACTTCTGATTTGCTCCAGATAATTTAATAGAACTTCATACACAACAAACAGTGTTGTATAATCTTTTCATCACCCCAGCTCCAAGGTCAAGGTTACAAACCAAGGTCAAAGTTAAAACAAGGTATTTGTTCGTCTGGGCCAATACCATAGATTGCTGTTTAATAAGTTATTGACAGGTGTATAATGTGCCGTATACAGTAGTTCTCTTTAATGACAGGTGTATAATGTGCCGTATAGTTCTCTTGTTTGTATGGTAATTGAAATCTGCACAAGCCCATGAAGCAAAGAGTTACTGTAGCTGTGTCGGACTTTAAACTGGACTGAACACCATAAAGCTCTTTTATACTTTTTAAAACCAGATGCTTTTTCCTGCCTCAGTGTTTTGTGTAAAACAAGTAAAGCTGGGGACGCAGAGTCTTTACAGATTCAGAAAAGATGAGAGTCCGCACTTACAGACTGGTTTCATCAGATTTTTGTATCTTCTTCTTTCGGCTGTTCCCTGTTCAGGGGTGTCCACATCGAGTCACCCCCCTTCATCTCATTCTGTCCTCACTCCAACTACCTCCATGTCCTCACTGTATAGTATATATAGGACGTATAGTTTTCTCAAATGATTGCTCTTTTATTTAATCAGATTATTCTACCATACATGTATTAGTCTTCTGCGTGTCAAATCTGTGGCCAATAAGATGTGTATTTTGAATTATATTTAATTGTTTTTTTTTAATGATATATATTTACACTTTATTATCTTAAATTCACATTTCTGGGACCCAAATATTTCATCTTGACATGTTTGGCTGATGTATGAAAAAGTTTGGACACTTGTGTTATAAACTAATATTATCATTAGGTGTGGAAACTGTTCCCAAGGTATGTTGACTGAAATAATGGACATCGATCCCCAGCTGTTTATTTTGTTTATTTGTTTGTTTGTTTTTACATGCCAAAAAAGCAATCTGTAAATGTACCTGAAGTGTTTTGTCATAATTGTTGATCACATCTCATCTGAGCAGAATTAGTCAGTGTTTTACTCAGGGGCCACTCCTGCGTCCCTGTGGAGACGTAACACTCAACATACAAGTACTAACACACACACACACAGAGGACGGTTCTTTTAATATTCACAATCTGAAGCATTATTATACAAGTAAATATTTATGGTGATGTACTCTTTTGTTTGGGTCCGTTTCTCTCGCGCTCTTTTCCTCCCCCACAGGACACCAACTACCCAAATCGGTGAACTGTTCCGATTCTTTGGTTGCTTTTAGAAAATCTGCCTATGTTTCTGCATAAATATGAGCTAAAACATCCTCAGATTTTCACACAAGTCCTAAAAGTACCATACCATTTTATTTATAGAGCACTTAAAACAGCAACAAGTCTGACCAAAGTGCTGCACAGGAAAAACAAACAAAGCATACGGTAAAAAATACATAGATCCAAAAGGAGAAATAATAACGAATGACTAACACTGTAGAATACAGATAGGTTAAAAACATATCACAACGTGTAAAAAGCCACGGAATATAAGTGGGTTTTTAAGCAAGACTTAAAAACCGTGAGGGAGGGGGCCTGCCTGTAGTGGTTACTCATTCCACTGTCTTGGACCAGCAGTAGAGAAGTAGATAAAGAGAAACCAGTTAAACAAAAGAGACACAACTATTATACTTGGTTATTATAAATATTACGTATTTGTGACTAGGATTATCAGTTAATTTGAAGGTGAAACTAGAGTCAAGTGTTTTCAATCAGTGGATGATGATTGCCTGTCGTGGTGGCAACCCTCGAACCCGGTGGTGGACACCGGCGGTGAGGGATGCTGTCAGGCTGAAGAAGGAGTCCTATTGGGCCTTTTTGGCCTGTGGGACCCCGGAAGCAGCAGATAGGTACCGACAGTCCAAGCGGCATGCGGCTCGGGTGGTTGCTGAGGCAAAAACTCGGGCGTGGGAGGAGTTCGGAGAGGCCATGGAGAATGACTTCCGTACGGCTTCGAGGCGATTCTGGTCCACCATCCGGCGTCTCAGGGGGGGAAAGCGGTACGCGACCAACACCATTTATGGTGGGGATGGCGTGCTGTTGACCTCAACTCGGGATGTTGTGAGTCGGTGGGCGGAGTACTTCGAAGACCTCCTCAATCCTACTGGCACGTCTTCCACTGAGGAAGCGGAGCCTGGGGACTTTGGGTCGGGCTCTCCAATCTCTGGAGCTGAGGTCACCGAGGTGGTTAAAAAGCTCCGCGGTGGCAGGGCTCCGGGGGTGGATGAGATTCGCCCTGAGTTCCTTAGGGCTCTGGATGTTGTGGGGTTGTGTTGGCTTACGCGACTCTGCAATATCGCGTGGACATCGGGGGCAGTTCCCTTGGATTGGCAGACTGGGGTGGTGGTTCCCCTATTCAAAAAGGGGGACCGTAGGGTGTGTTCCAACTATAGGGGGATCACACTCTTAAGCCTCCCTGGTAAGGTCTATTCAGGGGTTCTGGAGAGGAGGGTCCGTCGGATAGTCGAACCTCGGATTCAGGAGGAGCAGTGTGGTTTTCGTGCTGGTCGTGGAACACTGGACCAGCTCTACACCCTCAGCAGGGTCCTGGAGGGTGCGTGGGAGTTTGCCCAACCAGTTTACTTTTTTTTTTTTTTTCATTCAAATGTATTTGATCAAGGACAGTACAATAAACAATGTTACATGTTAAAAACGAAGCAACCGTTGTCTTGCACAAAGGTTTTCTAGCCACAGGCTAATTTGCAAACCCAGTCCTTGCACATGTGCACATGTGCTTTACATGTGCTTTGAAGACAAAATAAAGACTTACAAATTGTTTATTTTGAAAATATGCCAAAAATATGTTTGTATTGTATTGTAGTAATAAATAAAAGTGACCCATTTGGATGATATTTTAAATAAACAGCACTCTACAATAAATAAACTATATTAACAACAATAAAAATCTTAATAAATACAATAACAGTCAGAACCAGAACAATAAGCAGTAACAGACTGTTTATAATCTAACTACGTAATCAAGTTTTTGTCCTGTAGCAGCAGTGTGGCTGTACAGTATTAGTCCTCATAACTGTACTCACAAACTCTTCTTGGACCTGCTCCTCCAGGTGGGACAGGTCCTGGAAAAGTTCAGAGTTCAGTCCAGCCATCACACACTTCTTAGCTGCAGGTGATCTCTGGTGGATGTCTGTCCCTGAAGTGGAAGGAGAGAGATGCTACCTCTGTCCCAGACTGGAAATAAAACACAAAGAGGTAAAAAAATAAGTTAATAAGATTATGATTTTAAATAAAAAGATTATTTAGATAATAATAATAAAAGAACAATACCTCTTCTTGAATGGTTGAATCTCTCACTCATCATCAGGGCAGGGCTTTAATCAGGTCCAGGACTTGTTGACAATATCAGTTTTAGTTTTTCATAAAGAGCTGAACTTTTTGACAAGTGTTGACGTGATGAATGTCTCATAGCGAGGATCAACTGCGCATAAAACAACATTCAGACTTAGATTCAGAGATTTAAAAACTCATACAGTTTGTGTTGTTGCTCTGGACCGATCTGAATTACCTGATGAAGTTGTTTAAATGCAGCTGCTGTTAGCGCTGTTTACAAGCTGAGTGCTTTTCTTCGTTCACATTTGGATGAAGTAGTTTTAATGCAGCTGCTGTTTCTTCGTTCATGTTCGGATGAAGTAGTTTCCAGCGCGTTCACGTTAGACGTGTTGTCTGCTGCAGATCCAGTCTTGTGAAACAACGTCAACACAGCTTTGGATGTGCGCTCGTCTTCAAACAGGAGACCGCACACAGACATGCTAACGGCTAAATGCTGCGCAATAATAGCTTCATGCTAAAACGCGCCCAGGAAATTTTGTTCTGCGGTGCATATATTCCCCCGTTAATAACGTTCAATGAGTGAAAAAATAACTGAAACGGTACGTAGGTGGACCGAACCGAACGTGCTGTACCCAAACGGTTCGGTACACCCACGTGCACCGTTACATCCCTAGAAATGAGGAAATCAACATGGCAACCAGTGACTCGACAGAGTCCAGGTTAAAAAGGTGGGAATCAGCATGGCAACCAGTGACTCGATAGAGTCCAGTTTAAAGAGGAGGGAATCACCATGGCAGCCAGTGACTCGACAGAGTCCAGGTTAAAAAGGAGGGAATCACCATGGCAACCAGTGACTCGGCAGATTCCACATTAAGAAATGAGGAAATCACCATGGCAACCAGTGACTTAACAGAGTCCCGGTTAAAAAGGAGGGGATCACCATGGCAACCAGTGACTCGACAAAGTCCAGTTTAAAGAGGAGGGAATCACCATGGCAGCCAGTGACTCGACAGAGTCCAGGTTAAAAAGGAGGGAATCACCATGGCAACTAGTGACTCGGCAGATTCTACATTAAGAAATGAGGAAATCGCATGGCAACCAGTGACTTAACAGAGTCCCGGTTAAAAAGGAGGGGATCACCATTGCAACCAGTGACTAGACAGAGTCCAGTTTAAAAAAGAGGGACTCACCATGGCAACCAGTGACTTGACAGAGTCCAGGTTAAAGAGGAGGGAATCACCATGGCAACCAGTGACTCAGCAGATTCCAGGTTAAAGAGGAAGGAATAACTATGGCAACCAGTGACTCAGTAGATTCCAGGTTTTAAAAAGGGAATCACCATGGCAACTAGTCACTCAGCAGTTTCTGGGTCTTCTACATTACCCAGCATGCTTTTCTCCCCTCAATGTTTCCATCATGGCTGTCCCTTCAGATCCTTCATGTCACCTCTAATCAAACAATTGAAGTTTAGGAGGATTCAGTCAGAGAGTTGGCAGGAAACATGAAGACAACTGAGCCTGGAGTTTCAAAATAAAGCTCAGAGATACTCTTAAGAATGAGGTGGAACTTTGCCATGGCTTAGATGTTAAGATTCAGATTCTTAGATGTTCAGATTTAGATTCTTAGATGTTTACAAAGGTTGGGCTTTAGAGAAGAAGCACCTTCATGCAGGAGCTGCTCTGGCAGGTTTCTTCTGTTGTTGCAAACTTTGAGTTAACATGAGACAGAAATTAATAATTTAATTACCGGTACCAGCAGCCATTCTTTTATTATTGGTTTACAGTTTTCATCTGAACAGCTTTATCTGCAACACTGAGGCACCTGATGTAAAAAACAGCTATTTATTGTGAACGGCCCAATTTGAAGTCTTGTTTTTAAAACCCTGTGAAACCAGGAGCCTTTAGCTCAACCTAACCTCGGTTCACAGCTTCTGTAGACCCAAACTGCAACCAAACGATGCTTCGCCTCATTAGGACCACGTTATGATCATAAAAAGCACTGATTCTGACAAGGTCAGTAATTATTTCAGAGAAGGTCCTTACAGAAACAAGTACACACACATACATTTCATTTTCTGAAGGATATAATAACAGTTTAGGAGCTCGTTCAGACCTTTAAACCTGGGCTGACCCTCCAAACAAAAGGCGTAAACAGTAATTTGAATAAATGGAGGTAATTTTCTGCCGCAGAACGTTTAATCAGGGCCGTATTCTGCTGGAGAACCACAACACAAGCTGAGACTTTTTGTTCGCAAAAGCGTTTGTGTGAAAGAGAATAAAGGAGGCAAGAAACATTTTGAAATGTGGACAAAAACAGAGAAGAGATTAAATAACGAGAGGAGAAGGGGTGGAAGCTGTCCCCATCACGCCATGAGCCTCAGATTTCTACAATTATTTCCAGATGTTCTAAAGAACTCTTTGTTTCTGCTGCTCGGTCCAGCTGCTTCATCTGTGGCTTCACGCAGAAAATCAAACAAGGTTCTGATCAAACCCGAGACTTTTACAGATTCTTCTGTCCTGACGTTCTGATACTGTGGGTGAAACGACTCCACAGGCTAAAACCTTTTGTGTTACGAATAAAAGACTCCCCCAGACATCCATTTATCTTTAACCCCACCTGACCCGATTCTGGTCCGGTCCCCTCACCCCCATCAGGAAGCTCATTTCAGCTGCTTGGATCCAAGATTTGGTTCTGTCAGTCCTGATTCAGACCATCTGACCACAGGTGAGGGTTGGACCGCAGATGGATCAGTAAATCCAGAGCTTAGCTCCTTCACCAAGACAGACCAGAGCAACGGCCTCATCACTGCATTGAGACTCCCATTAAACCCCACTCCAGACCCCACATTGGACCTCACATCAAACCCCACTCCAGACACCACATTGTACCCCACTCCAGACCCCACACCGGACCCCACATCAAACCCCATTCCAGACCCCACATTGGACCTCACATTGGACCCCATTCCAGACCCCACATTGGCCCTCACATTGGACCCCACATCAAACCCCACTCCAGACCCCACATTGGACCTCAAATTGGACCCCACTCCAGACCCCGCATTGGCCCTCACATTGGACCCCACTCCAGACCCCACTCCAGACCCCACATTGGCCCTCACATTGGCCCTCACATCAAACCCCACTCCAGACCCCACATTGGACCTCACACCGGACCCCACTCCAGACCCCACATTGGACCCCACACGGGACCCCACATCAAACCCCACTCCAGACCCCACATTGGACCTCACATTGGACCCCACATTAAACCACACTCCAGACCCCACATTGGACCTCACACCGGACCCCACTCCAGACCCCACATTGGCCCTCACATTGGACCCCACACTGAACCCCACTCCAGACCCCACATTGGACCTCAAATTGGACCTCACACTGGACCTCACATTGGACCTCACATTGGACCCCACACGGGACCCCACATCAAACCCCACTCCAGACCCCACATTGGACCTCACATTGGACCCCACATCAAACCCCACTCCAGACCCCACATTGGACCTCACACCGGACCGCACTCCAGACCCCACATTGGACCCCACACGGGACCCCACATTGGCCCTCACATTGGACCTCACACTGGACCCCACACGGGACCCCACATTGGACCTCAAATTGGACCTCACACCGGACCCCACATTGGCCCTCACATTGGACCTCACACTGGACCCCACACGGGACCCCACCTCAAACCCCACTCCAGACCCCACATTGGACCTCACATTGGACCCCACATCAAACCCCACTCCAGACCCCACATTGGACCTCACACCGGACCCCACTCCAGACCCCACATTGGACCCCACACGGGACCCCACATCAAACCCCACTCAGACCCCACATTGGACCTCACATTGGACCCCACATCAAACCCCACTCCAGACCACACATTGGACCTCACACCGGACTCCACTCCAGACCCCACATTGGCCCTCACATTGGACCCCACTCCAGACCCCACATTGGCCCTCACATTGGACCCCACATCAAACCCCACTCCAGACCCCACATTGGACCTCACACCGGACCACACTCCAGACCCCACATTGGACCCCACACGGGACCCCACATCAAACCCCACTCAGACCCCACATTGGACCTCACATTGGACCCCACATCAAACCCCACTCCAGACCCCACATTGGACCTCACACCGGACTCCACTCCAGACCCCACATTGGCCCTCACATTGGACCCCACTCCAGACCCCACATTGGCCCTCACATTGGACCCCACACCGAACCCCACTCCAGACCCCACATTGGACCTCGAATTGGACCTCACACCGGACCCCACATTGGACCTCACATTGGACCTCACATTGGAACCCACACGGGACCCCACATCAAACCCCACTCCAGACCCCACATTGCACCTCACATCGGACCCCACTCCAGACCCCACATTGGCCCTCACATTGGACCCCACATCAAACCCCACTCCAGACCCCACATTGGACCTCAAATTGGACCCCACACCGGACCCCACTCCAGACCCCACATTGGACCCCACACCGAACCCCACTCCAGACCCTACATTGGCCCTCACATTGGACCCCACTCCAGACCCCACATTGGCGCTCACATTGGACCCCACACGAACCCCACTCCAGACCCCACATTGGCCCTCACATTGGACCCCACATCAAACCCCACTCCAGACCCCACATTGGCCCTCACATTGGACCCCACTCCAGACCCCACATTGGCCCTCACATTGGACCCCACACCGAACCCCACTCCAGACCCCACATTGGACCTCAAATTGGACCTCACACCGGACCCCACTCCAGATCCCACATTGGACCTCACACCGGACCCCACTCCAGACCCCATATTGGCCCTCACATTGGACCCCACTCCAGACCCCACATTGGCCCTCACATTGGACCCCACACCGAACCCCACTCCAGATCCCACATTGGATCTCAAATTGGACCTCACACCGGACCCCACTCCAGACCCCACATTGGACCTCACACCGGACCCCACTCCAGACCCCACATTGGACCTCAAATTGGACCTCACACAAGACCCCACTCCAGACCCCACATTGGACCTCACACCGGACCCCACTCCAGACCCCACATTGGACCTCACACACGGACCCCACTCCAGACCCCACATTGGCCCTCACATTGGACCCCACACAAACCCCACTCCAGACCCCACATTGGACCTCAAATTGGACCCCACACCGGACCCCACTCCAGACCCCACATTGGACCTCACACCGGACCCCACTCCAGACCCCACATTGGACCTCACAATGGACCACACACTGGACCCCACTCCAGACCCCACATTGGCCCTCACATTGGACCCGACATCAAACCCCAATCCAGACCCCACATTGGACCTCAAATTGGACCCCACATCAAACCCCACTCCAGACCCCACATTGGACCTCACATTGGACCCCACATCAAACCCTACTCCAGACCCCACATTGGACCTCACACCAGACCCCACTCCAGACCCCACATTGGACCCCACATTGGACCTCAAATTGGACCTCACATCGGACCCCACATTGGACCTCACATTGGACCTCACATTGGACCCCACACTGGACCCCACATCAAACCCCACTCCAGACCCCACATTGGACCTCACATTGGACCCCACATCAAACCCCACTCCAGACCCCACATTGGACCTCAAATTGGACCCCACACCGGACCCCACTCCAGACCCCACATTGGACCTCACACCGGACCCCACTCCAGACCCCACATTGGACCTCACATTGGACCACACACTGGACCCCACTCCAGACCCCACATTGGCCCTCACATTGGACCCGACATCAAACCCCAATCCAGACCCCACATTGGACCTCACATTGGACCCCACACCGGACCCCACTCCAGACCCCACATTGGCCCTCACATTGGATCCCACATCAAACCCTGCTCCAGACCCCACGTTGGACCTGAAATTGGACCCCACTTCAGACCCCACATTGGCCCTCACATTGGATCCTACTCCAGACGCCACATTGGACCTCACATTGGACCTCACACCGGATCCCACTCCAGACCTCACATTGGACCTCACATTGGATCCCACACGGGACCCCACATAAAACCCCACTCCAGACCCTACATTGGACCCCACACGGGACCCCACATTGGACCTCAAATTGGACCTCACACCGGACCCCACATTGGACCTCACATTGGACCTCACATTGGACCCCACACGGGACCCCACATCAAACCCCACTCCAGACCCCACATTGGACCTCACATTGGACCCCACATCAAACCCCACTCCAAACCCCACTCCAGACCCCACATTGGACCTCACACCGGACCACACTCCAGACCCCACATTGGACCCCACACGGGACCCCACATCAAACCCCACTCAGACCCCACATTGGAACTCACATTGGACCCCACATCAAACCCCACTCCAGACCACACATTGGACCTCACACCGGACTCCACTCCAGACCCCACATTGGCCCTCACATTGGACCCCACTCCAAACCCCACATTGGCCCTCACATTGGACCCCACACCGAACCCCACTCCAGACCCCACATTGGACCTCGAATTAGACCTCACACCGGACCCCACATTGGACCTCACATTGGACCTCACATTGGAACCCACACGGGACCCCACATCAAACCCCACTCCAGACCCCACATTGGACCTCACATCGGACCCCACTCCAGACCCCACATTGGCCCTCACATTGGACCCCACATCAAACCCCACTCCAGACCCCACATTGGACCTCAAATTGGACCCCACACCAGACCCCACTCCAGACCCCACATTGGACCCCACACCGAACCCCACTCCAGACCCCACATTGGCCTCACATTGGACCCCACCCCACTCCAGACCCCACATTGGCCCTCACATTGGACCCCACATCAAACCCCACTCCAGACCCCACATTGGCCCTCACATTGGACCCCACTCCAGACCCCACATTGGCCCTCACATTGGACCCCACACCGAACCCCACTCCAGACCCCACATTGGACCTCAAATTGGACCTCACACCGGACCCCACTCCAGATCCCACATTGGACCTCACACCGGACCCCACTCCAGACCCCATATTGGCCCTCACATTGGACCCCACTCCAGACCCCACATTGGCCCTCACATTGGACCCCACACAGAACCCCACTCCAGATCCCACATTGGACCTCAAATTGGACCTCACACCGGACCCCACTCCAGACCCCACATTGGACCTCACACCGGACCCCACTCCAGACCCCACATTGGACCTCAAATTGGACCCGACATCAAACCCCAATCCAGACCCCACATTGGACCTCACATTGGACCCCACACCGGACCCCACTCCAGACCCCACATTGGCCCTCACATTGGATCCCACATCAAACCCTGCTCCAGACCCCACGTTGGACCTCAAATTGGACCCCACTTCAGACCCCACATTGGCCCTCACATTGGATCCCATCAAACCCCAATCCAGACCCCACATTGGACCTCACATTGGACCCCACACCGGACCCCACTCCAGACCCCACATTGGCCCTCACATTGGATCCCACATCAAACCCTGCTCCAGACCCCACGTTGGACCTCAAATTGGACCCCACTTCAGACCCCACATTGGCCCTCACATTGGATCCTACTCCAGACGCCACATTGGACCTCACATTGGACCTCACACCGGATCCCACTCCAGACCTCACATTGGACCTCACATTGGATCCCACACGGGACCCCACATAAAACCCCACTCCAGACCCTACATTGGACCCCACACGGGACCCCACATTGGACCTCAAATTGGACCTCACACCGGACCCCACATTGGACCTCACATTGGACCTCACATTGGACCCCACACGGGACCCCACATCAAACCCCACTCCAGACCCCACATTGGACCTCACATTGGACCCCACATCAAACCCCACTCCAAACCCCACTCCAGACCCCACATTGGACCTCACACCGGACCACACTCCAGACCCCACATTGGACCCCACACGGGACCCCACATCAAACCCCACTCAGACCCCACATTGGACCTCACATTGGACCCCACATCAAACCCCACTCCAGACCACACATTGGACCTCACACCGGACTCCACTCCAGACCCCACATTGGCCCTCACATTGGACCCCACTCCAAACCCCACATTGGCCCTCACATTGGACCCCACACCGAACCCCACTCCAGACCCCACATTGGACCTCGAATTAGACCTCACACCGGACCCCACATTGGACCTCACATTGGACCTCACATTGGAACCCACACGGGACCCCACATCAAACCCCACTCCAGACCCCACATTGGACCTCACATCGGACCCCACTCCAGACCCCACATTGGCCCTCACATTGGACCCCACATCAAACCCCACTCCAGACCCCACATTGGACCTCAAATTGGACCCCACACCGGACCCCACTCCAGACCCCACATTGGACCCCACACCGAACCCCACTCCAGACCCTACATTGGCCCTCACATTGGACCCCACTCCAGACCCCACATTGGCGCTCACATTGGACCCCACACGAACCCCACTCCAGACCCCACATTGGCCCTCACATTGGACCCCACATCAAACCCCACTCCAGACCCCACATTGGCCCTCACATTGGACCCCACTCCAGACCCCACATTGGCCCTCACATTGGACCCCACACCGAACCCCACTCCAGACCCCACATTGGACCTCAAATTGGACCTCACACCGGACCCCACTCCAGACCCCACATTGGACCTCACACCGGACCCCACTCCAGACCCCACATTGGACCTCAAATTGGACCTCACACAAGACCCCACTCCAGACCCCACATTGGACCTCACACCGGACCCCACTCCAGACCCCACATTGGACCTCACATTGGACCACACACTGGACCCCACTCCAGACCCCACATTCATTCAACCTTTATTTATACAGGCTAGCCTCGTTGAGTCACGGGGACTCATTTACAAGAGGGACCTGTCTCACTCACACCAAACAACCATCCACTCTCACACTCACACCTAGGGTCAATTTAGAGTCACCAATCAGCCTAACAAGCATGTTTTTTGGTCTGTGGGAGGAAACCGGAGTACCCGGAGGAAACCCACGCATGCACGGGGAGAACATGCAAACTCCACCCAGAAAGGCCCCGGACCGGGATTTGAACCGGCAACCTTCTCGCTGAGAGGCAGCAGCTCTACCAGTTGTGCCACCGTGCTGCCCATTGGACACATTGGACCTCAAATCGGACCCCACACCGGACCCTGCTCCAGACCCTACATTGGACCTCACACCGGACCCCACTCCAGACCCCACATTGGCCCTCACATTGGATCCCACATCAAACCCCACTCCAGACCCCACGTTGGACCTCAAATTGGACCCCACACCAGACCCCACTCCAGACCCCACATTGGACCTCACACCGGATCCCACTCCAGACCCCACTCCAGACCCCACATTGGACCTCACACCGGATCCCACTCCAGACCCCACATTGGACCTCACTTTGGACCCCACTCCAGACCCCACTCCAGACCCCACATTGGACCCCACTCCAGACCCCACATTGGACCTCACACTGGACCCCACTCCAGACCCCACATTGGACCTCACATTGGACCTCACAATGGACCCCATACCAGAGGCACAGTGACTTGGTCCCACCTCTGGATGAGTTTAAACAACAAAGTGTGGAGTAATTCTGATAGGCATGATTATATATTTAGAGATTCATCATCTCTGATCATATATATACTTTTGTTGCAATCTAACTACTGGTGCATGCATTGTGCTGTGTACCTACCGTATTTTCCGGTGTATAGGTCGCACCTTTTTATGGTTTTTTCAAGGCCTGCGACCTATACACCGATGCGACCTACATATGGCTTGTTATCACTTTTGGCGAAACAAATTTTAAAATCCAGCTCATTTCACAATTACGTTCATTTATTAAGGAAAAGTTCAGCTCAGACATATATGTGCTATAATTTTTATCAAACAAATAATTGTTTTTAAGTGTTAATCTTCTTAAAAGCCTTGCTGTGCGCTCCTGTGGTAGACAATTGCAGCAGAGCTAAACGTAGGTGCGACCTATACATCAGAAAATACTGTAATTCAGTTTGAAATACATTGTTTATTCAGCAAAGACATGCTATGACTTTTTTTATATGTATATAACTTTTATACTTTTCTCAGTCAGAAATGAATGGACTACTCTCTCTGGGTTCTGTTCTGCTGCTCATTTTGGGGGAGTTGGGTATGTTTTTTATACGTTGTGTTCTGCTGCACATGTTCTATCATTTGAGATAAATACAGATTTTAAAAAGAACAAATGGTCTATTATTTACATTTTATGTATACAGTAATTGCAAATGTAAAAAAAAGGGGGGAGAGAGAACGACTCGAAATGACTTGAAATTAAAAGTTCCTGACTTGAGACTTGACTTGACTTGGACCGTCGTTGACTTGTTGACTTCAAATGCTTAACAGACTACAAGGGCAAAAGCAAACAATGCCCCAGGGACCCATCCCTGCCTGATGCCCTCAATAAGTTTTATGCACGTTTTGATGATCCAAACAGACCAACTAGCACCAGACTCACCTCATCACCAGACGAGGAGCACCTCAAAGTGACCGCAGCAGAAGTGAGAGGCAGTCTCAGAAGGATCAACCCTCATAAAGCTACGGGTCCAGACAACATCCCAGGGAAAGTTCTGAAGGAATGTGCGGACCAGCTCTGTGAGGTGCTGGCTGACATCTTCACCACCTCACTTGCACTGGAGTCAGTTCCCACCTGCCTGAAGACCGCCACCATCATCCCAGTCCCAAAAAGCTCCACAGTGACTGGTCTGAATGACTACAGACCGGTGGCTCTCACCCCGATAGTCGCTAAATGTTTTGAGAAACTGGTCATGTCCCACATCAAGACAGCCGTCAACATCAATGAGGACCCTCATCAATATGCATACCGTGAGAACCGATCAACAGAGGACGCCATCTCCTCCGTGGTCCACACTGCTCTCACCCACCTGGATCAGAAGGACTCATACGTGCGTCTGCTCTTTGTGGACTTCACATCTGCCTTCAACACCATGATCCCCCAAACTCTGATAGACAAACTATCCACACTTGGACTAAGCCCCTCTATTTGTAACTGGGTCTTAGACTTCTTAACAGACAGACCACAGTCCGTGAAGATCCACAACTTCTCCTCCTCCACCATCACCCTCAGCACTGGCTCTCCTCAGGGATGTGTGCTGAGCCCTCTTCTGTTCACTCTGCTCACATATGATTGTACAGCCACACATCCAGGCTGTCATATTGTTAAGTTTGCAGATGATACAGCTGTGGTGGGATGCATCACAGATAATGATGAATCCAGCTACAGACAGGAGGTGGAACATCTGGAGAGCTGGTGCAAAGAGAACAACCTTCACATGAATGTGAAGAAGACGAAGGAGATGATTGTGGACTTCAGAAGGAACAAACACACCCACACCCCACTGTATATAGGTGGATCTGCGGTGGAGGTGGTCTCCAGCTACAAATACCTGGGTGTACACATGAATGATAACCTCAGCTGGAGCAACAACACCACCAGCCTGATCAAGAAAGGTCATCAGAGACTCTACTTCCTCAGACGGCTGAGACGAGCCGGTCTGAGAAGCCCAGTCCTCACCTCGTTCTACAGGTGTGCAGTGGAGAGCGTCCTGTGCTCCAGCATCAACGTGTGGCATGGAGGCTGCACAGTTGCAGAGAGAAAAGCTCTGCAGAGAGTGGTGAAGGCTGCACAGAAGTCTGTGGGAGTCAGTCTCCCCACCATCACAGACATTTACACCTCCAGATGCAGAAAAAGAGCCACCTGCATCATGAAAGACCTCACTCACCCAGCACACTCACTCTTTGCACCACTCCCCTCGGGACGGAGGTTGAGGAGCATCAAATGTAGAACCACTAGACTGAGAAACAGCTTCTACCCTGAGGCTGTCAGACTCATGAATAAATAAATAATAAGAATAAACACTGCAAAATGTCACATCATACTGATACTGATCTGTTTCTTGTTGCTGCGTTCATCTGTGACCATCTGCTCATGTTCGTGCTGCTGTTTATAATGATGTTTTTCTACTACATTAGGGCTTAGTGTATTACTAGCTGATGTGATGTCTCTCTTAGTTAATCCTAGATGTTATTATTGTATTTCTCTTGCATTTGTTGTTGGATGTAACTGGGACCCTGTGTACATAATCTCGTTTTCAACACATGTACTACATGCGGTGCAAATGACAATAAATTCTCTCTGACTCTGACTCTGACTCTGACTTGAGACTTGACTTGACTTGGACCGTCTTGACTTGAGACTTGACTTGACTTGCAACACAGTGACTTGGTCCCACCTCTGCAGAGAAGCAACGAGTCAGAGTTGCTTTTAACATCAGACATGTGGTCATAATGTTATGGCTGTAAGTCCATGTTTCTCTTGAACTCCTTTCAGCAGCGTGAAACCTGTGAAAACCGACTGAAACTGTTGTCGGCCACAGCGAAGTCAGAGTGGTGATAATGTGTTCACCAGTCTGTCTGCACTGTTAGTAAAATATCTCCTGAACCAGGGAATAAATTGTAATGAATCTCAAAAAGAAAGCAGTGAATGTACAGCTGCAGCTTGTTAGCCTGATTCAAGATGGCTGCCACAGCCAAACGACTGCAGCAACACTAACGCTGTCATTTTTAAAGGTACTGAGTAACGTTCGGAGTGGTAGTAGCTGAGGGTTGTCCCCAACGCACTCTGAGCAGGAGTTTCTGACTGACACGGCTGCAGCTTCTTCTCCAAATTGAAGGATCCACGTTCGGCCGAGTGGCCGTTCAATCACCGACTCTGCGGACTGACGCCCACATGACCACCGTGTGTTTTCTGCTGCAGGATGAGCTAAAACAGCTAAAACTAAGAAGCTTCCCAAATGTTGTTTTGTTTCCTTTCAGCTGAAACTTCAGCCTGATTGAACTACAAGTGGTCCCTGACTTACGAACAAGTTTCGTTCCTACGCACCGTTCGTAACACGAAATTAAAGCTGCAGTCTGTAAGTTTCTGTAGAACGCAGGACTTAGAATAATTTTCAACAGGGAAAGCATTCTGGTCCCTCCCCCTTGCTCTTGCTGAAATTCAGCTCAGCCTCCTTAGCTCCGCCTCTACTGCATGTCCTGTCGCAGCCGCTGCGATATTCTGTGTTTATATGTTAATAAAACGTTCTAAAAAATAAAATAAAAACATGGAGCGCTTGTCCAGCACACCAGGAAATCTGCAGAGCCTCGCGCAGCCACGTTGAACCCGAGTTTAATTCGCTCGTGACAAATTCATTCATTTCCTCATTATTTCAGTCATGGAGTCAGCGGAGGAGGAAGCGATCACTTGACTTTTGGCAAAAAAACAAAAGAAAAGTCCAGATCAGGGATGAAGAAGGGGAATTTAATACATTTGTGTCACATACAAAACAGTTTTGCATCGCTTTGCAATCCTTTGAACGAGAACGTGCGCGGCCGCTGGGGCTGGGACAGGCGGGGGCGTGGGTTAGGAGCGTGAGAAGTGAGAAGCTCTGTTTTTATTGGCTGGTTAAAAACTCTGTTTTTATTGGCTGGTTAATGGCGGGTCACTGTGGGTTTTTAGAAATGCTTTTAGTAACACCTGGAGAAGCAAGGGACTATAGTTTTTTCAGAGATTACTTGTCTAACATCAGTCTGTCAGGAGATAGTGACAGAGTGAAGAAACATGTTAAAAATATATTTTTAGAAAACTTACAGACTGCAGCTTTAACGTAAGTCGGAACGTATTACACGTGGCGTTTGTAAAACCGGATTTTTGCCGTAAGTTGGAAAATGTATGCTAACGCTGCGCCGCACACCCGTTTATCGACATGAGACACTGAACAAGCGTACATACTGGTTCATAAACATGCACAGAACTTTATTTACAAACAGTTAGCTAACATATTACACCACACATTCATCTACAACCACATACCTGTACAGTATTTACTGTACAACAGTACTGTTCGGAGCGCGTTCGTAAGTCCGGAACGTTGTAAGTCGAGGCCGTCGTAAGTCGGGGACCACCTGTATTTAAATGATTTGTTGGTTAATTAGCTTAACCATCACAAAACAGCCATCTTGAGACTCGTTCAGGACATATTTTGCTAACAGACAGGCAGGGTTGATGTTACAGTTTTCAGCAGAAACATATCCAGCGTTCAGGGCATGCGCTGAGGACGATGCTCAGCTACTACCACACCAAACTTTGTCTGATGTGCTGCAGCTTCAGCCACCATGGAGGACTTCCAGATCCGTCCCCACTGCCTGTTCGTCCACTCGTACCGAGCCCCGACCTTCTGCGACCACTGTGGGGAGATGCTGTGGGGGCTCGTGAGACAGGGGCTCAAATGTGAAGGTGAGCGGCGCCGGGCGTCTCCATGGAAACCAGAAGGCCCGATTCGAAAAGTCACGTCATGTCGTGTTTTTCAGGTTGTGGTCTGAATTATCATAAACGCTGCGCCTTCAAAATCCCCAACAACTGCAGCGGGGTGAGACGGAGACGCCTGTCCAACGTGTCCCTGACAGGAGGGACGGTCAACATCGGGCGGCCTCTGTCTGCAGAACCTTCGCCTCCACACTACACCGACGACGCTTTACTGGTACTGGTCAGGACGAGTAGCCAAAGCTGACGTAAACAAACAGCTTCCTGTCGTGGTAACTTTATTTCTTCTGTCCACAGTCGCCCGTCAGTCCCAACATGGAGGTGAGTCGGACCACCAGACCCACCAGAACCAGAATTTAGTTCATTTAGGGAGAAACTCAATCCTGGAGGTTCCAGAATGTGTTTGTTGTAATCTAATTACTTCTGCAGACTTTAGCTGTTCTTATAATGAAACATTTGGCTTGATTAGGAGGAGATCTGATTTACAAGTTTTATATTTTCTAACACATTTGTCTTTATTTACAAACACATTCCCATCGAAAAACACAACAATCATCTTTGTTCTTTTCTAAATCTGCTTCAGCTGCTGCTCTGGGGTTTTTAATGCTAATTTTAGCTTTTATCAAAAAAGTAGTTATTGTTTGCTTAGATCTAGCAACTTTTGCAAACAGTGAGAAATTTCCTTTTAGCTACAGGTTTGCATAGTTTATTTTAGCGACTGGTTTTCTTATTTTAGCCACTGTTTTGCTTATTTTAGCTTTTAGCCACTGGTTTACTTATTTTAGCTTTTAGCCATTGGTTTGCTTATTTTAGCTTTTAGCCACTGGTTTGCTTATTTTAGCTTTTAGCTTGCTTATTTTAATTTTAAGCCATTGGTTTGCTTATTTTAGCTTTTAGCTACAAGTTTGCTTTTTTTAGCATTTAACTACTGGTTTGCTTATTTTAGCTTTTAGCCACTAGTTTGCTTATTTTACCTTTTAGCTGCTGGTTTGCTTATTTTAGCTTTTAGCTAGCTTATTTTAGCTTTTAGTTTGCTTATTTTAACTTTTGTCTTGCTTATTTTAACTTTTAGCTTGGTTATTTTAGCTTTAAGCCACTGGTTTGCTGATTTTAGCTTTTAGCTACTGGTTTATTTTAGTTTTTAGCCATTGGTTTGCTTATTTTAGCTTTTAGTTACTGGCTTGCTTATTTGTTGGCTTTTAGCCACTAGTTTGCTTTTTTTTAGCTTTTAGCTTGCTTATTTTAGCTTTTAGCTACAGGTTTACTTGTTTGAGCTTTTAGCCACTAGTTTGCTTATTTTAGCTTTTAGCTTCCTTATTTTAGCTTTTAGTTAGCTTTTTTTAGCATTGAGCTACTGGTTTGCTTATTTTAGCATTTAGCTACAGGTTTACTTGTTTTAGCTTTTAGCCACTAGTTTGCTTATTTTACATTTTAGCTGCTGGTTTGCTTATTTTAGCTTTTTAGCTAGCTTATTTTAGCTTTTAGTTTGCTTATTTAAAATTGTAGCTTGCTTATTTTAACCTTTAGCTTGCTTATTTTAGCTTTAAGCCACTTGCTGATTTTAGCTTTTAGCTACTGGTTTATTTTAGTTTTTAGCCATTGGTTTGCTTATTTTAGCTTTTAGTTACTGGTTTGATTATTTTTTTGCTTTTAGCCACTAGTTTGCTTATTTTAGCTTTTAGCTTAGCCCCACCCCCTGCAGCTCCAGCCGTATAAATTAGTTCTTCGCATCGGTGGAGCCATTCACTCGCGAATCGCAGATAGCATCAGATAGCAATAGCATAGATATTTTGTTCATTGTTAGCTAGCTAATCAATTATGCCTCGTTCCTGCATCTTCCCTGGATGTCGCAATGGTCAGGGCACCCGCTTGGTGACTTTATTTAATTTATTTATTTACTTGATCTCTGCTGCTGTCAGCCGCGGACACACAGAGTGGACCTCACATCCCCCGCGCGCAGCCACTGACACACAGAGTGGACACACCGTCCCCCGCACACAGCCACTGACAAACAGAGTGGACACACCGTCCCCGCGCACAGCCACTGACACACAGAGTGGACACACCGTCCCCGCGCACAGCCACTGACAAACAGAGTGGACACACCGTCCCCGCGCACAGCCACTGACACACAGAGTGGACACACCGTCCCCGCGCACAGCCACTGACACACAGAGTGGACCTCACGTCCCCCGCGCACAGCTGCTGTTATGTATCTGTGTGATTTCACATTGTGTGCTCACATTCTAAGAAAATAAAAAGTTTGACGAATATTTTGCTGACAATTGCTTTTCACTGACCTCTTTGGTTTCCTATATTTTTATCTGGAGGTTCAAATGAGTAGGGCTGGAGAACTCCTAGGCTGCCAGCCTTCGCGAACATCTTCAGGGGGCAGGACACGGCGCAGTACTGCGCTGAAACCACGCCCACGCGCTGACACGCCCCCAGCGTTTCAGACCAGGGCACAATTATGTTTTTTCATTATTTTTGAGACTTAATTTTATAAGGAAAACAATGTTTTTAATCAGTCAGATTTATATGGGTGATTAATAACACATATTTATGCCGTGTGACAAACTCAAAACACACATTTAATTTCACCTTACACGGTCTTTAAATATTACACAGTGAATTTAGAAAAAACATTTATTTTATTAAGAACACAGCAAACAGTCTGCTGTCAACACCACATGTGTTTATCTTAAAATAGTTCTATGGACTTTTATTTTTATTTTTTGTCCTTGGTTATTTGAAAAGTGGATAAGGAAATTATGTCACCAAGCATAAAAGCGGTATTGATTTAAAATTTGAAATTTGAAATGGGACTAACCTGTATAAAAAAAGGTTGATAAAAAATTGGCGTAATTTTACAAGTACGTCTATAAGACTGTGATGAAGTAAAGCATTCTGTTGGCTCCTTACATAAATAACATTATTAACAGGCTGTATATGTATGGGAATGTTTCTGTACAATGCGCTGAGATGATTTCTGTTGTGATTTGGTGCTATATAAATAAACTGAACTGAACTAAAGTACGTGAGTCTGGTATCGGTATAGTAGACGATACAGATATCGGCATACATGTTACTACCGTATTTCCAGCCTATAAGTTGCAGTTTTTTAAACTAATTTTCATGTCCTGTGACTTATACATCGAAGCGACATAATTAGGGATTTCCCCCCATATTTTTTAGACCAATGTTTGGCTCAGATATGACCGTTTTCATTCATTCTGACAAAAAAAAAAGGAGCAGTACCACTTTCGGCCGCCAGGGTCCACCGACCGTTCCCAGCTCATGTGTCCGACAGCAGACTCATCTGGTCGGACTCACTCTGTCGCAGCATGGCCTCCTGTTCTCTGGAGGTCTGAACTACTGTTACCTCAGTGTTTGTTAGCAAATAGCTCATGGACCACAGGACAGATTTTGATGAAACTTACAGAAAGTAATCACTGGATGGACATTTACAACTTCGCAGCACCGACGTAGCGAAAGTATTTTTTTAAATTCAGCTGATTTGACCATTACATGCATTTTTAAGGAAAAGTTCAGCTCAGACACATCTTTGCTATAATTTTCAGCAAACAAATAATTGTAAGTGTTAATCTTGTGAAAGTCCTACCGTGCACGCTCCTGTGGCCATTTGCGGTGACGCATAACATATGCGATGCGTCAGCGGTGATGCATAATAGATGCGACGTATACGGAGGTGCGACGCGTTTATGGATTTTTCCACTTTATTGGACATAATTGGACTAATGCAACATATAGGGCGGAGCAACTTAAAGG
This sequence comes from Garcialebias charrua, assembly GCA_038048925.1. Taxonomy (NCBI): domain Eukaryota; kingdom Metazoa; phylum Chordata; class Actinopteri; order Cyprinodontiformes; family Rivulidae; genus Garcialebias; species Garcialebias charrua. The sequence continues at coordinate 29,626 of JBBPBX010038192.1, forward strand.
GCGGGAAGTACGGTAGTCAAATTTTTCTTGTTTGAGCTGGTGTTAGCTGCTCTGAGGCTAAAACTTTACTCAAATTGACAAATCATGACTTGAAATTTAGAAAGAAATTAAAACAGTTTTAGTGACTTATTTGTGCACACCTAAATTATCAATTATCCAGATCTGGTTGACCTATTTTCAAATATTTGTAAAGTTGCTCAGATAGACAAAGCACCTCAGGGCAAGGAGTAGCTTCTGTGCAGTTTCCTTGCTGCTTTTCTCACCAGAACAATGCTTCTCTCAGGGATCTGGACTTAAACAATAACTAGCTCTGACACAGATGGTTTTGTCTTTTTTTCTTGTTTTATTACAGCTCCAGTACCAGTAAAAGAATATCGTCTTCTTAACCGCCGCAGCCAGGTTTGAATTTTCAGTGTTGAGAGGTAGGATTCATTCAGAACATGTTGTTGTTATTATGAGAAGTGGAAGCTGTCCAGCTTTCTGCAGACCAAGAAATCCACCCCCCCCCACACACACACACACACATAACCAGCAGACTTCACAAATTTAAACAAATGGAATCACACAAGGACACCCAGCAAGGTTTCATACAAATCATCTAAATGCACGGCACATGCACGGACAATTATCGTTGATTTAAATCAGCAGCCCAGTTTTTTTGTTGCTGGAGCGTTGAACCTCCACCCCCCAATTCTGGAATTCCACAAAATGATCAGGAGTAATTTATGTCGTATTTTTCACCAAGGGGAGCCATGTGAGACTCTGGGCTGTAAACGTTCTCTGCTCATGTTTATTTTCATTTCATTTTGCTCTGCCTCCACTAACACTTTACCTCAGTGATTTAAGGAGGTTAGGAGAGCTTTTGGAACACAACCAGCTGTGTGTGTGTGTGTGTGTGTGTGTG
>JBBPBX010038193.1:0-13643 GCA_038048925.1 Garcialebias charrua
AAATGAAAGGGTGTGAACAAAATGGCAGCAGCTCAAGCTAAATCTGATTGTTACCATATACCAATTTATTTATATAGCACTTAAAACAGCAACAAGGCCAACCAAAGTGCTGTACAATAGAAACAAAAAACACAGTGGACAGGAAAACAAAAAAATGTATAGATATAAAATCGAAACAGAAACTAAATGGTCAACAATGTATAGTACAGAGAGGATCAAAGCTAAATAAATCACACCCTATTTAAGGCAAGAGAATAGAAATGGGTTTTCAAGCGAGACTTAAAGACTGTGAGTGTGGGAGCCTGCTTGACACTCAGTGGCAACTCATTCCACAGTCTTGGACCTGCAACTGAGAAAGCCCTGTCACCTCTGAGCTTACAAGTTTCTGGGACTGAAAGAAGCATCTGGCCTGCTGACCTCAGAGTGGTGGGACATATGGCTGCAGAAGATCAGTGAGATGAAGTGGAGCGGAACTGTTCAGAGATTTAAAAACATACATGAGTATTTTAAACTGGATCCGAAGGCGAAAGGGTAGCCAGTGCAAAGAGGCCAAAACTGGTGTGATGTGCTCTCTGCTGTACCAGTTAAAAATCGAGCTGTTGTGACAGTGAGAAGTCCCATCACCTGAGGCTTGATGGTGGTTTTCTAAAATGACAAAGTGTCTGCGATGCCGAAGGTGCACAGTCATTTAGTTTGTGGACATTTTATCTACATCAAATAACAAATTAGTCTTCTTAAAAGTTATAATATAAATAATGTAGAATATAGACCATCAGCATTGATGCAATGCTGCTTTTTCCTCAATGCTTCCTTTAATTTAGATGTTGTGTCTTCTTGCTCTTGTTCTCCTCCGGCTTAGGTTCTCGGAACCCGGAGCAGCAGACGGAGTTCCCGGCCTGGGCCTCACAGCACCGCCGCATCTCCCGGATCACATCCTCACACAAGCGCTCCACGTATTTGTTAGCTACAGGACGAAAGAGTAGCTTAAAATGTGACCGTAAAGCTTCACCTTTTGACAGCACACAAACAACAACAAAAAACCTCGATGTACCTTGTAAACATTTTTGAATGGAACACGCTTGTTTCTGACACGGGTCTTTCTGTGGCATGTCTGAAAGAAAAGTGCAGCAATATTTTAAGGAAATTGAAATAAACCACATAAGACAGGACCTAGTGCTGTCTCTCACCTGTACCGTTAAATAATGTTAGCTGCTTTGCTACTTACTTCCTGTTATTATCACGTGACGGTAACAATCATTTCCGGAAAAACAACAGCACCATCTTGTGGCGGAAAGCAGCATAACAGGCCCACGTTAAAGATTGCGTTGAACACAGGTAATACAATAGTTTAAAATGTAATAAGAAATATATACGTTAATTTAGTTTTTATGTAATAGTTTGACTAAATCATGCAACCAATCAGCCTAAATATGTTTTAGAATTTCAAGAACAAATTCTATTGCCAAAAACAAATCCATTCAAAACACGAGTTTTAGCTTCAATTAATAAGAAAACAACACATTTTTCTTTTTATTATTCGTAAAGAAAAGAAATGAACAGCTCATATTTACAGAAACCTCTCACACCTATTGTAATATAAAATATACAGGTAATTACATTTTTTAAATGTTCCACGTTTTTACTTTGTTAGTGAAAATATAAGTTTAGTAAAAATATAAATTAGAGAAAGATTATCACATTGTAAGTGTAAAAAAAAAGGTAAATGACTGCCTAAACAAACTTTTGCATATTGAATGACGATTACAACACATCTGCAGTTCGTTTGTTCTCTAACACTTGATGAGATCCATCAAAACATCCACTGAATATTGAGTGTCTTTCCTTCTTTGAGGCAGCAACAGTAAATTCTGCACATTGAAGCTCTCCCTGATGATTCTTCTCAGTTAGCGGGCCTCAAACAGCTAAGTGAAAGCAAAAATAGATGCACATTAGGACACGAAAGTGAATACAATGTTCAAACGTTGCAACTCAAACCTGTATTTTTTTTCTTTTTACCTTTGATCTTGGCTTTGACAATGAACTGTTTGCTCTTCTTTTCCAGCATGTTGGAGACAGTGCAGGTGTAAGTTCCTGGGAGCAACGAGGAAGAAATAATAACGGCTTCCTCCTTCATTTTCTCCTGTATAAGATGGGAGGATTGCCAGCTGTATACAGGTGCAGGATTTCCTGCAGCTGTGCAGTTTAAGATGATTTCTTCACCGTGTGTTACTTCTAAAACCTCTGTTTCAGGATGGAAAAATGTTGGAGAACCTAAAGAAAGAAGCAAAGACGGATAGAATTAATTCACGCATGGTTTCAGAAGAAAACATTCAACATCAATGGCTCTCATGGACTTCATTGAACAAATAACTACAGCTATAGATCAAAAACAATATTGTATTAGTATTTTTGTTGACTTCAAAAAAGCCTTTGACACTATTGATCACTGCATTCTTTTGGAGAAATTGAACAAATATGGAATGAGAGGTCTAGTATTACAATGGGTATCTAGTTATCTGACAAATAGGAAGCAATTTGTTCAAATAAATGAAGTAAGATCTAATCTTGCTAACATTACGTGTGGGGTCCCACAAGGTTCGGTGCTTGGACCAAAGTTGTTTCTTTTGTACATAAATGATTTGGTGAATGTGTCGGGGCTGTTTAGGTGTGTTCTGTTTGCCGATGATACCACATTTTTTTGCTCGGGAAAAATTTTGGATCGAATGCTGGAAAGGATGGAAACAGAGTTTGTAAAAATACAGACTTGGTTTGGGCTTAACAAATTATTGCTAAATTTAGAAAAAAACTAATTATATGGTATTTAGCAATAGAAAAATCACAGTTGGTGCTTCATTTAAAGTTAATGGTAATAACATTTGTAGAGTGAAAGAGGTGAAATTTTTGGGTGTTGATGAGAACCTGACCTGGAAATCTCATCTTAATTATTTGAGAACAAAGATAGCCAGATCTATTGCTGTATTATATAAGGCAAAAATAATTATTTAGTGATAAAGCATTACTTATATTGTATAATGCTATAGTTCTTTCATATTTGACTTATTGTGTTGAAGTTTGGGGGAAGGCATGTAAAACATCTACAAATTTTATTTTTATTTTACAGAAAAGAGCAATAAGAATAATCACAGGAAAGCATTACCCATCTAACATATTGTTTCATCAATTAAAATTATTAAAGTTTTACGAACTGGTTGACTATGGAATTCTTCAGGTTATGTGCAGAGCTCATACAAATTCTTTACTTTGAAATATTCAATCTAATTTTATTAAAAGAGTCAATAATTATAAATTAAAAGGACTAGAAATGTTTGTGAAACCTATCAAACAAATTCAAAGGAACGATGCACATCAGTTCAAGGAATAAAACTGTGGAATTTTTTGGATCATAATTGTAAAAAAGCTTCCTCAATGTTTTTGTTTAAGAAAATGGTCAAAAGTAGTTTATTGAAGAAATATGAAATTGTTTAGAATATTTTATTGGATTGGTTGTTTTGGCACAGAGTTGGTTTTGGCTTGTTATGTTATTTAAAGACTGTTTGAATGAATTTTATTTCATATGTATTTTCTTTTTTGTTTAAAAAGGAGCAGATGTCATAAGATTTTTTTCTTCTTTCTGCTGCCTTTCATTTTCTTTGTAAATTGTTTTGTTGTTTTGTTTTTAAAATTGTTCAATTTTAACTGAAAATGAATAAATAATAAAAAATATATATTAAAAAAAACTTGTTTTCAAAGTGGAAATAGCTTCATAACTTACAGTACACAGATGCAGTGAGAGGCTCTGAGGCCACAGCGGGCGGTGGCTGTGGTCCCTCTGGTCCGAGCTCCAGCTCCGCCACACACTTATACTCTGCGCCGTTCTCGGCTTTGGTTGGCGTGATGACAAGAGTGGAGGACACTTGGACAGGCGAGGAAGATGTGAGGTCAGAGAAGGAGTGTTTGTACACCTCGCTCTGCCCTCTGTACCACCTCAGGGTGAGAAACTGAACAGGAGCAATGTTCTGAACCTCACAGAGCAGCTGGTATTCTTTCCCCTCCACCATGGGGCCCGTGTTGTTCACCAGCCTGATGGACACGCTGTCCGGAGTTTCTGCACGAAGAGCACAAATCGTTCAGGTGAGTCAAACAGCTGAGCTTCTTTCAGGCTTTTAGAATAACACATCCAAATACAGGTAGTCCTCGACTTACGACGGCCTTGAGTTACGACGTTTTGTGGTTACGACACGCATCTCCATGAATAAATAAATAATTTTTGAAATTTTTTATTTTGAAAGCCGAGTTCAGAGTTCCTTCCGGTTTTGACGGCAGAAGCAGCACACTCAGTGGAAAATTACGGGAGACCTCATTGTTTGGACCGGAGGTTTACGAGGCAGACCGGAGGCAGAGGAGGAGGGGCTAACATGCTAACAGACCTTACTGTAAAGCTAGATTTATACTCGACACGTCGCGCAGTGCGCCAGGGTGCGCACGTCAAAAGTGACGCAATATCACCGTCCCTGCGCGTATGCCCCGTGCGTCTGGACTTTTCTGTTTTTTTGCCAAAAGTCAAGTGATCGCTTCCTCCTCTGTTGACTCCATGCATTAAAACCGCACAAATAACACAACACAATAACTGTTGTTCTGTTATGATTTGCTCCTCTAATAAAGACAACAGTTCAGCACGCGAGCGGAAAGCCATTTTTTGTTGTTGTGTGACGTCAAACAGTTCTTCTTCTACGGTAGATTTCTTCTTCTACACCCTTTCTTGCAACATATGCACAGGTTTTAGAGGGTACTGCCACCTGCTGGTCCTTAAAAGAACAGCACTTTGCCATGCACCGCCGTGCGTCAACTATAAACACAGCGGAGACACTGTAAACACATGAAGCCGCACGGCTCAGTGCGCGCGCAGTTCGCGCGCTCCAGCCAGCGGACCAAAGTGCAAGTACAACTCGGCTTTATATGCCATGGACCGCGCGAAGCACAGGCAGCTGTAGTCGATGTTGGTGGAGCAACTACCTAACATGCTAACACATGGAGGAAGGCTTCACCAGCTCCCAGTAAGAAATTAACTATTTTTTCCTTCATTATGGCTCCAAATGTATGTGTTTTTTGATAATTATGTAGGGTACTGTGTTAGGATAGGCGAAGTGCTTATTAATTCAGTACTGTACATATGGTGCAGTATTTATGTATGTTCCGACTTACGTTGAAATTCGACTTACGACGGAGCGTAGGAACGGATCTCCGTCGTAAGTCGGGGACTACCTGTAGTTGGGATGTTATGTAAAATGTAAATAAAAAAATGCAATTAAGAATTTGTCTAATTATTTGAGCAAAAAGGTAATCTTGAATATGGTAAGAAGTTGGGATGGGGCAGAGGTTCACCATTCTGAAAAAAAAAAGTGTCTGAAACTAGTGACAGAGTTGACAGAGAGATGATGTGTCACTGAGATCTAACAGTTTGAATAATGTAGGGGGCGTATTTGAGTCAGATGTTAACCCATCATATCAATGTGTCTGATGATGCACAATAAATCTGGATCAGATCGGATGATGTGTCACTGAGATATAACTACAGGTAACCCCCGACCTACGACCCCATCGACCTGCGAACCACGGGACCTACGAACATATCATATTTAATAAAAATATGAAATTACTGTATTAAAAAAAAAAAAAAAATTTGTGTTTAAATGTTCTTAATTTCATGTGTACATCACTTTGTTGCAGCTCTGGTTGTTTTAAAGGCTTTATAAATAATAATTATGATAAAAAAGATCATTTCTGATCATTTTTGAGCAATTTTTGAGCAATCTTGGGCAACAGGAAGTAGGTCTTCAGTTTACACGGTCACAAATTAATGTAGAACACCGGACGCTATTTTAGGTTCAGTCACTGGGGTCTCCGGTCACAAATTAATGTAGAACACCGGACGCCATCTTAGGTTAGCTGCCGAGAGCCGGACGAAGACTGGTGACCAGGATGGCTTCATATGGATTAATTACTAGCTGGAAACGTCTCTGTGAACTTTGTGGATGTCTCAGGCAGCAGCGGATTTATCGCCGATCGTGCCAGGCCGCCGTGCGAACACCTCCGGCCGGCCTGGCTACACCTCCGGCCTGGCTAGCTCCAGAGCTAACACTGGAGCTAACACGGGAGCCGGCCTTTTGAACACTGGTGACCAGGATCGCATCATATGGATTAATTACTAGCTGGAATAGCTCTGTGGACGTCTCAGGCTGGAGCAGCGGCTGGAGCAGCAGCTGCAGATTGATCGCGCCGCCGCTCCAACACTAGCTCATGGCTTGGCTAGCAGAAGCTAGCCAGCTAGCTAACACAGGTCTGGAGCAGCTGCGGTGGCTTGCCGGCCCCCGCGCTGCTTGGCCCGAAAACAATCAACGCATGGCAACCTATGTCGGCTTTGACCATCTCAAAGTAAGAAAATATATTTTTATTTATTCTGTAAATGTGAATAGCAATGTTTAACATTACAGTACACTACTTTACATGCTTAAATGTGTGCGCGCGCTCCGTTAGCATGATAAATAAAGGTTGAATGAATGAATGAATGAATAATTTTTTTTTTTAAATATAATTTTCACCCCCTACCTACGAACGGATCGAGCTGCGAACGGTTCTTAGGTCCCAAACTCGTTCGTAGGTCGGGGGTTCCCTGTATATAAATAATATAGGGGGCGCAGTGGAGGCTATTGGTCACTTATTGTGGAATCCGATTGAAGGGGTTTACTGTGATTTTGGTGCACCTCGGTTCAAATCTGTGGAATTTAGAGTCAAACGAATTACAACGGCGTCACTAATGTATTCGCCACGCCCACATCCTCTAACCATATTGTTTCTGAAAGGAAAATTGAGACAACGTTGAATGTCCAATCACCTACAGTTTATAATACAGGTAGTCCTCGACTTACGACGGCCTCGACTTACGACGTTTCGGGGTTACGACACGCATCTCCATTAATTATTATTTTTTAATTACATTTTTTATTTTGAAGGCGATTTTCGCAGTTTCCAGCCAGTTTCCGTTTTCCCGTTTTGCTAGCTGTGGAGGCTACAGCTGCCTGTACTCTCTAAAAAAGCTAAGTCTGGTCCTCTGGACATAACAAAACAAAACTTGTTGGAGCAAGCTGGACAGGCAGAAACAGGCAGCAGCTGTGGAAAAGTAACTGTTTTATGGACGGCGATTTTACAACGTAAACGAATGGAGAATCCGGAGGAGGGAGAAACGGAGGAAATGGCTTCACCAGCAGTCCAGATTAGGAAATTAACTCTTTTTTTCACTTCATTATGGCTCTGAAATGTATGTGCTTTTTGATAATTATGTAGGGTACTGTGTTAGGATAGGCTAAGTGCTTGGTAAAATACAGTACTGTACGCATAAGGTGCAGTCTGGACGTATGTTTCGAGTTACGTTGAAAATCGAGTTATGACGCAACGTAGGAACGGAACTATGTCGTAAGTCGGGGACCACCTGTATTATGAAATAATTTCAAAAAGAAATTTTCAAAAAAGTCACTGCAGTTAAAACGGGTTTGATTCGATTGTGAACATTACTGTATGAACACTTCCACATATCACGTCTGTAATCACAGTCCGTAAATGCTGGTTAAAGCTCTATCACGCAAAGAAGAAGTCATATACTGGAACACCATCCAGAAACACCGTCTTCTCTGGGCCAAACCTCGTTTAAAATGGACTGAGGCAAACGTGGAAATCTGTTCTGTGGTCAGCCGTCACATTTTGATGTTTCCTTTCAAACAACACATCTTCCATCCTGGGGACCATTCAACCTGTTATTAGCACTCAATTCAAAAGCCTGCCTCCTTGATGGTATAGGGGTGCACTTGTGCCAGTGGCATGGGCAGCTTACACATCTGGAAGTGCACTATGAATGCAGAAAAGCACATACAGCATTTAAAACAAAAGTGCTATCAGCAAAGAAGACCCGATATTCTTGAACGGTTAAATCTTGCATCAGACACAGACGTTTACACTTGAAGAAACTGTGGCTGGTGGTGAACAAGGCCCTGCCCCAACGCTTTTACCTGATTTTATCAAAAACAAAACAGTGTAGCTTTTTATTAGTTTCAGTGGTGGGATGTAACTAAGTACAAGTACTTTGTTACTGTACTTAAGTACATTTTTCATGTATCTGTACTTTACTTAAGTAGAATTAAATGTGGGTACTTTTACTTTTACTCCACTACATTTTACATGAAGTATCTGTACTTTCTACTACACTACATTTCTATAATGAGTTGAGTTACAAGTTACATTTAAGTTGCAGTTTTTTTATTTGTCGTTAGTTTGAAAGTAACTGATGTCGAGAGGGGAGTTGGTCCATTGAACCACTGCAAAGTGGACAGGTATAGCATTAGACCTGCCTTCAAGAAGAGCTGGACCAATGACGTATATTCTAGTGTATACATCATTGAGCTGGGAGCATCCACAGCACCACTAACACACACAAAATGGATTCCACTGTGGAGAGTTAGCCAGAAGATACACAACACCCATGACCTTATTGAAATATTATTGAAAGACTATTGAAAGACTGTTCGGTACAGCAGGATAGATTCTCTCTCCCAAAAGAGACAGACTGGACTCAAAAAACTTTGAAAACCAACTTATTCTGAACTTGAACAAGAAATTCTTGCTACAATATTAAAATGTGTCACTTTATGAGATGTTAGGAGACAAGATATGTCTTCAAATGTCTCAACACTCGGATCCAAGTTTTGAAAATGGTGTCAGGAAGTTAAAATATTTTTCACTATTGACCCATTACAAGTTGACTAGACAATATTTTAACTAGAGTTGAAGACCAACTGGAGTTGAAATGATCAGATATTCCTTTGTTAGGTCTAATGCTCCTTTTTTTCAGGCAGACAACTTTTACTTAAATTTTTTTACTGTAGTTAAAACGACACATTGGTTTTGTTTTGTGTTAAATAAAAACTTTCAAAGGTAAAATCATCCCTCTTATTTTGCTTAATGACATTTAACTCTGCAGGTCATCCCTGAAATTCAGATGCACAGAATCACAAGTCCAAGTGTGAACTGTGTCACAGAGTAAACACAATAAAACATGCATTATCTGCAGCATTGCTCATTAAAATGATTCAACACTATTAATGTATTACAGAAAATATACATACGGTAGCACACTTAATGATATTGTAGACCAGTGCATTAGGTAATGCATTCAGCAAGTATTTTTAAAAGCAGTACCTATTTACTTTTACTTAAGTAAAAACATTATTGTACTTCTACTTTTACTAGAGTATATTTTTGTCTGTTTATTTGTACTTTTACTTACTGTAAGTACAGTGTTTGAGTACTTTCTCCACCACTGATTAGTTTACACATTTAATGTTTACAGTGTTCCATTGTAAATAAAATGTGGATTTAAAAGATTTGCAAATCATTGCATTTTCTTTTTATCTGCACAACTTTGTCAGAACTGGAGTTATTTACAGTATTTAGAATAAAAGCACATTTCAGTGAAGAGCCGACTCACTGTAAAGGACCAGGTTGAGTTTCTCCTCACACTGTCTTGGAGCTGTGAAAAACACCCCGTAGCAGATGGGTTCCTCGATCCAGTCGATCAGGCTGTCCACCTTCCACTGGACGGAGCGGTCCTCGTGGGTCTGTGGAGCACTGAGGGCCGACTCCCAGCCCAGAACACGAACCGGGCGCGTGGCCTCACAGGTGACCGACACCGGCTCCCCAAAGCCCACCACCACCCTGGAGGGCTTGAGGACCAGGGAGCAACCTTCACCTGACACTGAGGCACACAGCAGAATCAACTTTCACTTTTACATGTACCACACACACAAGTCAGTGAACAACAGAACCAATCATTGCAAACATCAGGATCCAGGTGTGGATATTTAACAGTTTCTTACAGGAGACAGCAGATTTAATTGCATTCAAACATACATCTATATTATATTTAATGCACAAACTGCTTGAAGTTAGTTCCCTGATGGTCTCCCAGCTAATCAGTAATGTTATATTTAATATTTATGGATCATCCATCATCTACAAATCAATTAAATTAGATAAAACATGTTGCCTAGAACAACTTACCTGAACAAAACGTGCAAAACGTTGTGTAAATGCAATGTGAGTACTAAATGACTGCTAAAATTTGTGAAGAATTGTAAACTTAACAAGAGAAATTGCCTTTCCTGAGAAAATGCAGTGCAGCAATTCAGCTTATTGCTGAAAAACAGCTGAAATTGGCTAAAAACATGCTGAAATGAAGCTATATAATGGAAGGACAAGTCGAAGTTAGCAGAAGAAAGCAAAAAGAACACATAGTTGCTGAATTATGTTTAGATAAGCAGAAAGGAGCAAAAATGAGTACCGGTACAGGTAAATTAGCTAAAAAAAAGCTGAAATTGGCACAAAAAAGCTGAAAAGTAGCTGAAAAGGCAGAAAGATGCTTAAACTACCAGAAGGAAGTGGAAGGAACTGAAATTAGCTAAAAATGTGAAATTTGTTGAAATAGCTACATTTAGCACAAAAACAACTAAATGGTAGCTGAAATAGTAGAAAAAAACTGAAACTAGCAGAAATAAGTTGAAAGGAGCATAAAAAGCTGAAATTAGCAAAAAGAAGTTATTTAGGCTGAAAGTAGCTGAAATTACCACAACAAACTTTAATTTCTCTGAAAACAGTTGAAGTTAGCTAAAAAAAATGCTAAAAAATCTAAATAAAAAAGTAAAACAAGCTTAAATTAGCAGAAGTAGAGCGAGCACAATGTTGCCCAATGCAGCTGAAAGAAGCAGAAATGAGAACACAAAGTGGAAATTTTCTGAAAATAGCTCAAGTTAGCAAAAAATAAAGTTTTAAAAAATTGCTAAAAAGCAGAAAGCTTACCAGGACGTGGAGAGAGCATATTTTTGCTGAATTAAGTTGAAAAACGAGTTCAAAAAATGTGGAATTACATTAATTTTTAATGCACAAACTGCTTGAAGTTAGTTCCCTGATGGTCTCCCAGCTAATCAGCAATGTTATATTTAATATTTCTGGATCATCCATCATCTACAAATCAATTCAATGAGATAAAACATGTTGCCTACCTGAACAAAACATGCAAAACGCCACAGTCCATATCAGAAAGTCGTTTCCCACGTATTTATTTTGCACCGAGCCGTCGAAAGGGAGAAAATTCCAACTTGAACAACCTTGGCAACTCTGCAGGGAACTATGTTGGAGCAAAACAGGGTTCCCTCCCAGCTGACTGCAGGGATGGGAGGAGGGCGCAGCGAGGGAAATTTAACAAAGCCCCTTGCTTTTGCACGAGAACGTCAAAAGGATTCAAACCCTGCTGTAGATTTTAGTCAGAAATATTTATAATAAAATCTTGAACCTCTTAACATCTACACAATTTAAATCTCTTTCAATAGGGCAATGAAAGCACGAGTCTGAACCCCAAACTCCTCATATTTTCTCTGGTTGTGCACACAAGTGTGTTCATGGCTCCTCCGGCCTCCGTGACTTGTTGAATCCCAGCAGGCCGGAGTGTTGGGACATGTGAGACTCACACTGTGACCAGAATGATACGCAGAAGAAAAAATAATAAAAAAACAGATCTATAGTAAAACCTTTATCTTTTACCACACTAAACTGAGCAATTTTCCAGCTGCCAGGTTGTCATGGCAACACAAAGCATAAACAAACAGTTGGCCTACTTTTCAATGCAATCTTTGCTGGAAATCAAAAAGGACAAAAGTTGAATGAGGCAGTTTTAGAAAAAAAAAAAGCTTTATTTTGGCAACTTAAATCAGGATAACATATACGTTTCTTTACATCCTCTTTGTCGGGCTCTAATTAGTATGGACGACTCAGAACTGTAGAATGTAGGTCACAGTGAAAGAGGCGGCGGAAGAGGTCCAGCAGATGAACAAAAGGTGGCAAAGAAACACAGACACGGGTTTGACTTCGCCTCGATCAGTATTCTGCCAGAGAAGGTGGCCACACAAAATACACCCAGCTTGAGTCCATTTATAAAGAACTAAAATGTGCCTTGTTCAAATAATTCAACTGTCACAGCAACGCTTCATTTCAAAGTACCTGTTTTTCAATGAATGCATCAGGAATTTGTGCTCGTTACAAAAGGCTCATTATTTTTTTCCCCAACCTGCTTTGTCTACTTAGTGCATCAACATTTTTACATTAAAACAAAGACATCACTGCATAAAAACACACTTATTTTACATCATAACATGATTTATAAACACAAAAAAATGTAAACAAAACTAAAATATTGGCACTGCATGCAGTAGTATTCTGAGTAATGTCAAGTAATTACTGTAGATGTACTGAAGTGGTTCATAACCAGAGTAGTAAAGAAAAACTGTTGGCTAAAAAGCAATTAAATGTGTTTTTCTTTGGAGGACAAAAATAATAATCAAAGCCTTAAAAAAAAGACCATCACTATAATCAGGAAGGGTAAAAACCAGCTGCTAAAAATGCTACAAGAAACTAAAAGTCGGCCTGAGGTTTTCAGAAACTGCTGCCACGGCAGCACCAAGACCAGATGAGGTGGTCTCCATGGAAACCGTTCTTTGGTATCATAGACATGGATGTTTTCCTGGGAAGAACATCATTAAAGATATGCTGGTGAAGATTCTCAGTCATCCAGGACATGATAACATCAGAAAAAGCGTTCAATACAAAAACAACTTTAATTTGCATAGGATGTGTGTGTTTATCTCAGATATGTGTGTGTGTTATCTCAGCTTTCAATTTACATAGGTTTGTGTGTGTCATCTCAGCCTGTTATAACTTCACTCTCACACAGCCTGCTCTTTGAATTGAGAAAGCCCTCTGGATAGAGGGCGAAACGTTTTCTGTTACAAATAAAGTCCAGTTGTTTTTGTATTGAACGCTTTTTCTGATGATAACAACATTAAAGCTAAATAAAAATAATAAAAAATAAAAGGGCGAAGGTGTCTGGGTTTAAAAAAAATACGTAACAGAAGATAAAAAAGTTAAACGTTAAAAAAGTAGAGTTCTAAAAGAAAAACATGGTTCTCCTAAAGTTTAAATGCCCAGATGAGCCAAACGTCAGCGTCTCTGTGAGTAACACTGATGAGTTAGTGTTGAGATCTGTTTACCCACAAATAACTGAGAAAAAAACAACAACAAAGGGAGTCAGCACCATTTTAACACAGCAGCTGCATGATAAGAAATAACTCTTTTCTTGTGAGACGTCTGCAAAATGATTCCCTCAAAGTCTGACTGAAGCAGCAACAAAAAAATTGACGAGAAGCTTTAAAAATAAAAATACAAAAATTCACAATGCAGCAGAAACTGTGAGTCATGCTTCCACATTAAGGTCTGTTTCTTTTTTTAACAACCACAGTGCATATAAACTCACCCCCTCCACTACATATACATATGTTGTTAATAAAAATAAAGAAGTTCTGATGATGAATAAAGCATAAAGCCAGTGGTTAAATTTATGCATTTTAACTATGCACCAGCAAACTATGAGCAAGCACCAGCAGTGCATGCACAGTTCCTCCTACACCTCATCAAGGCACTTCGGTGGTGCTTCAAAAACACAAATATTTCAACTGTAGTTTTTATTAAAAAAAAAAAATATATATATA
>JBBPBX010038193.1:13704-30529 GCA_038048925.1 Garcialebias charrua
TATATATATAAAAATGTCATGCAACAATAAAATACAAAAACGACTCATATAACCCCTGACGGTCCTTTAGGGAAAGAAAACATTCCGTTTGGTTGAACAAAAACAAGTCCAGCAATGAAGAGCGCGACACCCAGGAAAAGAAATCCTCCCAGGATGGCTGCGAAAGCGGTTCGATCCCCTGTGGGGAACAGGAATTATGGTTAGATTTCTGTTACAGCTCGTCATTCAAAATAAGAGTTTCTTTGTGATAAGCTACAAACCGGATTTCAAAACAGTTGGGACACTAAACAAATTGTGAATAAAAACTGAATGCAATGATGTGGAGGTGCCAACATCTAATATTTTATTCAGAATAGAACACAAATCACAGATCAAAAGTTTAAACTGAGAGAATGTATCATTTTAAGGGAAAAATATGTTGTTTCAAAATTTCATGGCATCAACAAATCCCCAAAAAGTTGGGACAAGTCCATTTTTACCACTGTGTGGCATCCCCCTTCTTCTTACAACACTCAACAGACGTCTGGGGACAGAGGAGACCAGTTTCTCAAGTTTAGAAATAGGAATGCTCTCCCATTCATGTCTAATACAGGCCTCTAACTGTTCAATCGTCTTGGGCCTTCTTTGTCACACCTTCCTCTTTATGATGCACCAAATGTTCTCTATAGGTGAAAGATCTGGACTGCAGGCTGGACATTTCAGTACCGGATCCTTCTCCTACGTAGCCATGATGTTGTGATTGCTGCAGAATGTGGTCTGGCATTATCTTGTTGAAAAATGCAGGGTCTTCCCTGAAAGAGATGACGTCTAGATGGAGCATATGTTGTTCTAGAACCTGAACATAGTTCTCTGCATTAATGGTGCCTTTCCAGACATGCAAGCTGCCCATGCCACAAGCGCTCATGCAACCCCATACCATCAGTGATGCAGGCTTCTGAACGGAGCGTTGATAACAACTTGGGCTATCCTTGTCCTCTCTGGTCCGGATGACATGGCGTCCCAGTGTTCCATAAAGAACTTCAAATTGTGACTCATCTGACCACAGAACAGTCTTCCATTTTGCCACACTCCATTTTAAATGACCCCTGGCCCAGTGCAAACGTCTGAGCTTGTGGAGCTTGCTTAGAAATGGCTTCCTCTTTGCACTGTAGAGTTTCAGCTGGCAACGGCGGATGGCACGGTGGATTGTGTTCACTGACAATGCTTTCTGGAAGTATTCCTGAGCCCATTCTGTTATTTCCTTGACAGTGGCATTCCTGTTTGAGGTGCAGTGACGTTTAAGGGCCCGGAGATCACGAGCATCCAGTAGTTTTACGGCCTTGACCCTTACGCACAGCGATTGTTCCAGATTCTCTGAATCTTTTGATGATGTTATGCACGGTTGATGATGATAACTTAAAAGTCTTTGCTATTTTACGCTGGGTAACACCATTCTGGTATTGCTGCACTATCTTTCTGTGCAACAATGGTGGAATTGGTGATCCTCTTACCATCTTGGCTTCTGAGAGACACTGACACTCTGAGAAGCTCTTTTTATACCCAATCATGTTGTCAATTGACCTAATTAGTGTTAATTGGTCTTCCAGCTGTTCGTTATATGCTCAATTTCCTTTTTCCAGCCACTTATTGCTACTTGTCCCAACTTTTGGGGGATTTGTTGACACTGTGAAATTTTGAATCAACATATTTTTCCTTTAAAATGTTACATTTACTCAGATTAAACGTTTGATCTGCCATCTATGTTCTATTACGAATAAAATATTGACATTTACCATCTCCACATCATTGCATTCAGTTTTTATTCACAATTTGTTTAGTGTCCCAACTTTTTTTGGAATCCAGTTTGTACTTTAAAATTAGTATTACAGAGAAAACGGCCATTAAAATCCCATGCAACAGCATAAAAACATTACAAACTGCAGCACAGAGCAGGACGAGAAATGCTGGAAGTTCAGTGACAACAGATTACCTTTGGCGTCAGTGACGGTGAAGTATTTGGTTGTTTGGCCGAGGTCGTTGGAGGCTGTGCAGCTGTAGATCCCTGAAAGCAGAACCTCCCGACTCAAAACGGACCCGTTCCCATTTTGATTCTGCATCTTTTCTTGTGAGGAGTGTGCAAAACGCCACATGTATGATGGACTCGGGTTTCCAGCAGCCTCGCAGTTCAAAGTTATATTTGTATCAGAGGTAACTTCCAGAGTCTCGTTTTCAGGCTCGGCGAAGGTTGGTGGGTCTGAGAATGAGCATAATCAAATTAAAATGCTGTCCGAGGTGAAATTAGAAATTAGATTTGACAGGATTTTAGAGTTACGTTGAAAAATAAAAAATAAACTCACATCTTACGGTTAATTTACGCCTCTCTGACTGAACTGCAGGATGCCGTTGCCCTTGCCCTGTTGGCAACAAGCGCATGATCACTTCACACCACATCTCACTTCCATCATCGTCTCTGCGGGGTGTCAAGCGAGTCAACCACGTTGCATTGTTTGAAGCTGAAGAAAAATGCAACTCATCCAACGATATCTCATCTCCTTTGTGCAAATGCACAACTAGGTCGGTAATGGCAGTTGGTACAACATCCACAGCATCACACTGCAGGTCATACGGCTGACCCTCCACCATGGGACCCCAGTGACTTTGATTGAAGTGCACACTGGCTGGCGTTTCTTCAGCAAAACATTATAGAAAAGGCAAGTTATAATAACATTAAATTAAAGAAAAAAGACAGTCTGCTTTAAACTGTCATGTGAAGTTACGGTACTTACTGTAAACGGTGATGGGTAGCGTTTGAACTTGTTGGTCCTGGTCATCAGAGAACGTGACATAACACTGTGGTTCTGGGTTCCAGTCCTTCACTTCACTTATATTAAGCTGTATAGAAGAGACATCGCTTTTCATGCCTCCTGCACTATACGTAGTCTCCCAACCCATTCCCACCACATTGGTGCAGGAGGACAAGCTGCAGGTGGCTGATAGAGAACCTCCAAACTTCACCACAACTGATGGAGGACTGAACTTTATTTCACAAGCACTCACAGGATTTCCTAAAGAAACAGAAAACATTTGCTTAAGGAAAAAAAAAAAAAAAAAGCTTATCGTGCAAGTATAGCCATGTAAAAAATGAGTTTGTGCTAGTTCAACCATTCATCAAAACGTTTGGCTCAATCAAAGTATTGTGCTATAACTTAACATTTTTAACTTTGTACTTTTGAAACTGTTTTATTTATTTTTACTAAAACTCCTGTAGAAATGCATGGAAAAACATGCCTTTAAAAACCTCGTCCTCTAAATCAACTTCAGCATAATGCTTTATTTTTGTCTTTTCATGCTTTTAGCCGATTTGCCTTTTTTAGCTTTAAGTTACAATTTTGTACATTTAACTTTTAGCTACTAATTAGCTTTTTCCCTCATTTAGATACAGCTTTGATAATTTGACCTTTAAAGTATGATTTAGCTAGATTTAGCTTGAGTTTGCCAAAAATTAGATGTGCTTTTGCCAACTACAACTTTTAGTAAAGTTAGTTTTTTAGCTATTGTTTTTTAATGTTCAGCTCATTTTAGCTTATACTGTACTTATGGTTCTGCTCAAAGCTGGGCACCGCTAATTAAAAATTTAGTTCCACAATTTCTAAAACGCTTATTAATTTTTTTAGGTCCACAATTTCAAATGCACAAAGGCCTTATCAAAATTAGGGGAAGCTAATCTAATCCGCTATTTATATTCAACAATTTGTAGCCAGCAACGTTTTGCAATATCTGCACCACACTGCCAACTACAGGCGTATAAACTAATATACACCTCACCTTGCCCTACTTTTTAACAGCGATTCGCTCCGGGTGTCATCTATTAAAATACAACTTTCACTCAGGGTCCAAAATTTTAAAAGTTGTTTAATGTGTGGAATGCTTTTCGACTGCTTCTTTGTCCTTTTTTTGTTTGTTTATTGTAGATTTTTCATTAAAAATGCATCGATAAACTTATTTTTAACTGTTTTCTGGAAAACTGAAGTGCCCTGCAATGCATTATGGGTATACAGATGACGAAGGTGCTATACAAATAAAGTTTATTGTTTATTATTTAATGATTTATTTTTAAGCCACAAAATGAAAAAGCTGTGAATTTGTGCTTGTTAATTTCTGTGCACATGTCATGTGCATGCATGAAAACCTTGATTTTCTTTGGAAAGAAATAAAGAAGAAATAAAAAAACATTTCCAGACACTATTTTACTGTATTACTGAAAAAACACATCTACTCAAAAATTGTGGTGGCCATGAGTAAATAAACACAATGTGATTAAACAAATATATAAAAATATAAAAAGTATATACACAACAAAATGCCTATAAAACATAAGCTGGTGAAAATTCTCAGTCGTCCAGGACATGATAAAATCAAAAAAGGCGTTCAATACAAGATCAACTGGACTTTATTTGTTGCAGAAAACGTTCAGAATGGCAGCTGTGAGACTGAAGTTTTATGCGTTTTATTAGTATAAAACTTCTTCTCAGTCTTACAGCTGCCATTCTGGATTGAAAAAGCCTTTTGGATAAAGGGTGAAACGTTTTCTGCAACAAATAAAGTCCAGTTGATCTTGTATTGAACGCCTTTTTTGATTATAAAACATGAGAAATAGAAAAAAAATGTTTTTAGTCACTTAGTGTAACAGTTTTATTCCCTGCCCTTCCTCAACTTCAGGCTACTCTGACTGTTCTTCTGTGCTCATCTCCAGCTGCACTGGAGGGGATGGGTGTGTTATATTTGGTGAACAGATCGATGAGTACCTGCTCACCCAAAAAGGCAGCATCGGTCAACACCACGTTTAAATCTCAAATACACGGGTGTGTCGCCACGGCATTTATACATGATGAAAGTAACCCAAATACATAAAACTAACGACTCGCCGTCGAATGGTCGACACAAAACGCACAATAAAATCCTTCGGCCACGTTAATTTGGCTTGAAACAGCTGGGTTTTCTAAGGATTTCCATTAGTAACCCACAACCAACCGGCAGACAGTTAGCGTCTATAGGTACTCAACAGATTTAATGAAAAGTAATAAAAATACATGAAAATAACGACTCACCGTCGCGTGGTATACACAGAACACAAAATAGAATCCCCCGGCCGCGTTAATTTGGCTTGAAACAGCTGGGTATTCTAAGGATTTGTCCAAGTACCCAGCACAAACAGCTAGCCACGGAATTAGCCTCTGAGTTCACCTCTAACCCGGAAGCTGTCGAGATGGAATAGTCCATTTTTAGTAGGGGGATAATGAAATCAACCGTTTTTTAAATTGCTTATTTAATGATTGTTTTCATCGTAACTATAATTATTTTTATGTTAAATGTAGATTAACAAGCAGGATCAATGTTAGGAATTAGGTGACTGGCCGGGGCGCGGCGGGGCCGGGGCCTCATGCTGATGGGATCCCCAGGCATTTACCTACATGGTAGATCCCCCCCTCTGCTCCCTCCCCCCTCCAACCCTCCCTCACCCTCACACCCTCCTCCTCTCTGCTGTTTACGGTAGGGAAAAAGGTAAAACAAGCAGCATTATGAGCTTGTAAATAAGTTTATTGGTTTTTACTGATAGATAATTAGTTATTAGCGGTACTGCATTTTAAATAAAAATAGCAGAAATCCGCTTATGAATTATAAAAGTTAGTCAATTCACAAAAACGCTGACAAAAAGTTTAGGTCCACTGTAAGCGGAATAGCGATTTAGCGCTCCCCTAGCGGTCTGTGCCCACCTTTGGTTCTGCTGATTTCATTTTGTGTAAATGCAATGCGAGTACTAAATGACTGCTAAAATTTGTGCAGAATTGTAAACTTAACAAGAGAAATTGCCTTTCCTGAGAAAATGCAGTGCAACAATTCAGCTTATTGCTGAAAAACAGCTGAAATTGGCTAAAAACATGCTGAAATGAAGCTATAATGGAAGGACAAGCCGAAGTTAGCAGAAGAAAGCAGAAAGAACACATATTTGCTGAATTATGTTTAGCAGAAAGGAGCAAAAATGAGTACAGGTAAATTAGCTAAAAAAGCTGAAATTAGCGCAAAAAAGCTGAAAAGTAGCTGAAAAGGCAGAAAGATGCTTAAACTACCAGAAGGAAGTGGAAGGAACTGAAATTAGCTAAAAATGTGAAATTAGTTGAAATTGTTACATTTAGCACAAAAACAACTAAATGGTAGCTGAAATAGTAGGAAAAAACTGAAACTAGCAGAAATAAGTTGAAAGGAGCATAAAAAGCTGAAATTAGCAGAAATAAGTTACCGTATTTAGGCTGAAAGTAGCTGAAATTACCACAACAAACTTTAATTTCTCTGAAAACAGCTGAAGTTAGCTAAAAAAATGCTAAAAATCTAAATAAAAATGTAAAACAAGTTTAAATTAGCAGAAGTAGAGCAGCTGAAAGAAGCAGAAATGAGAACACAAAGTGGAAATTTTCTGAAAATAGCTGAAGTTAGCAAAAAATAAACAGTTAAAAAAATTGCTAAACACCAGAAAAAAAGCTTAAATTACCAGGACGTGGAAAGAGCATATTTTTGCTGAATTAGGTTGAAAAAAGTTTAAACGAGTGCAAAAAATGTGGAATTAGCAGAAAAATATAAAATTAGAATAAAAACAGCTAAATAGTAGCTGAAATAGCAGAAAATGCTGACACTTGCAGAAATAATCTGAAAGGAACATAACAAGCTGAAATTAGTAGAAAGAAGTAAAAGAAGCACAAACATTTTGTAGTTAGCAGAAAGATTCTGAAAGGAGCACAAAACTACTGAAAAAACAGCTGAAAGTAGCTGAAAATGTTTTTACTTTGCAAAAGGAATCTGAAAGAAGCTGAACCAGAACAAAATGTGAAAGGAGCAGTAAAAGTTTTTCAACAGATCTAAAAATTTGAAGGATGTAAAATGAGCTCAATTTCCAGAGGGAAAAAAGTGACAGAAAAGGCTAAATATTTCAAAAAGCTAAAGTTGCACCAAAACCAAAAGTTACAGCACCCTTCTCCTGAACGAGCTGAATGTTTTGATCTATGACTTGTTGAAATAGCACAAAAATAGTGGAACGAGAGCAGTCGAAAAATGGATCAATAGTGTGAGAATGCTTCATGAGCATTCACACTATTAAAAAGAAAGTTAAGCAGAACAATAGAATTAGCTAAACAATTGTAATAATAGTACAATTCTTTATGTCAAATTGCAAATTTGGGGTATTTCATTTGCACATGATATAATTCTGCAAACTCTGTATGCATGGTACAAGGCAGCTACAAAACAATAGTGAATGAATCGTCATCTCTTTGTCTCTTTCAGCTGCACAACAGAAGATTCTAACTTCCAGTAGATGTGCCTTGCACAGATTGGAAAACCGTCTTTATATAAAACAAAGTTTGTGTTTCCATTCACAAAAGCAAAACAAGAAGAATTTATTACAAGCAGATTCAGAACGGACAGCACCTTCTTTATGTCCGAGTTATCATGAACTGAGGCGAAGGAAAAGGAAACCGTCCTGAGGTCTGATGAAACAAAATCTGAGTATTTCAGTAGTCAGATTATTTTACAAGAGTGTTATTATGGGAGGATAAACCTGCCTGCCAACGAAGCTCGAATGCTAATTAATAATNTATAAAAGTATGAAAATTTACACCAACACTAAAACACTAAACATTTAATGAACATAATAGTGCTGCTGTTTATAATGATGTTTTTCTACTACATTAGGGCTTAGTGTATTTCTAGTTGATGTTTTCTTAGTTAATCCTAGATGTTATTACTGTTTTTCTTCTTGCATTTGTTGTTGGATGTAACTGGGACCCTGTGTACATAATCTCGTTTTCATCACATGTACCACATGCGGTGCAAATGACAATAAAGACTCTCTGACTCTCTCTGACTCTGATGTTGTTCCTGTCCTAACTTCCTTAGAATAAAGTCCAAATCAAAACCATAATGTTGAAGGAATGCTTCCGTGCCTCAGTTTTGGACTATGATCATCATGACTGGAAATGACAGAGTTGTCATACCTTGAATGTAAACTGGTTGTACAGGCACATCCAATGACTATTTCCTGCAAGTTTCAGCAAGAATTTTCATGATGTTTATGATATATTTTGCTAACACACACAGAGAGAGAGAGTTGACTCTACATAGTGGTAGTTAATGGCAAAATTTAAACAAAGATCATGTGCAATTTGGTGACTCTTAGGATATGTGTTGTGGATCAGTCTACTACCACACCAAATGTTAGCTCAACACTTGTAAATTTGGCTGAGGTAGAAGTATTTTTATACTTTTTAATGTCAGCATCACTGTGGTGGCCATCTTAAATTGAGTGACTCCAAAAAGTAATCAGTTGTAGAAATCTATCCCGTGATTAATCTTTGAAAACATCAATAAAATGATGTACTCCTGTGACTTTGAGATATTTTGCTACCAAACAGACAACCACGGTCAGAAATCATTTTGCCGATTTACGCAGTTTCCGGCAGTTTTCCGGCAGGTTCCGTTTTCCGTTTTTACTAGCTGCGGAGGCTACAGCTGCCTGTACTCTCTAAAAAAGCTAAGTCTGGTCCTCTGGACATTCAAAAAACAAAACAAAACTTGTTGGACCAAGCTGGACAGGCAGCAGCTGTGGAAAAATAGCTGTTTTATGGACGGCGGTTTTACAACGTAAACGAATGGAGAATCCGGAGGAGGGACAGAGAAACGGAGGAAACTGCTTCACTAGCATTCCAGAGTAGGAAATTAACTATTTTTTCACTTCATTATGGCTCTGAAATGTATGTGTTTTTTGATAATTATGTAGGGTACTGTGTTAGGATAGGCTAAGTGCTTGGTAAAATACAGTATTGTACGTATAATAATAATAATAATAATAATTGTCTAATCTTGTCATCTGCGTATGTTTCCCATACATAAGGTGCAGTTTGGACGTATGTTCTGAGTTACGTCAAAATTCGCTTTACGGCGGAGCGTAGGAACGGATCTCCGTCGTTAGTCGAGGACTACCTGTATGTGAAATGTGTTCAACATTGTTACAATGTAACGTAAACTTTGTGTCTGTAATAAAATTGTATGTTATATCACTGTGTCATTTTTTTTAGCAGTCTACTAAAATATTTCATCAAAGATTTTGTTTCACTACGTCAAATGGCACATATAGAAAAAGTACTGCAAATTTTCTTTTTGTTTAAACCTATATTCATAAAATATTATTAGTTCATTGAAATCACATAAAAGTGGGGGTGCCGTCCAGGCTATTAAAATAAACTTTTTGCCAAAAATAAAGTCTTAATTTTAAAAGAAATATGCCATAAAATCAGAAGAAAAAAACCTCTTACTTTATGACACAATTCAACATGGATTTGATATCACAAGGCTGTAGTGACAAAAACCACTGAATTTTAATTAAAGACAGTTATTTTTTTTATTTTTTTTGTATCACAAAACGCATTAAAAATGGATAAAAATGAGTATGTCTCGTCTGTCCAGTCTAGTAGGGTCAGTGTAATTTAACACCAGTTTCATGTTAGTGGATCACACATGATGACAACTGTTTGTTTCTCCAGTGTTTGGTCGTTGGTTTGACTTTAAACTTTAAACATCTAGTTGTCCTAAGTTTAAAGGATTAATTAAAAACAAAAGGTCTTTAAGTTAAGGAATCAAACAGTGATGGGCGTAGCTCCTAAAAAAAATGGCACGACGCCGTAAAAATGGAGGCGCGAGATATTCAGATTTTTGTACGAGCGAACAAGAAGGACTCGTTTACCTGAGAGCGGAATTAAGATGAATATGAAGAACCACATTGTGGTTTGTACCACAGTTTCTCAGAAAGAGGAAATACGACAACGACGTCCTCAGATTCCGTCTCCTTCCTTCTGCCTGAAAAACAAAAGTAAAAAGTCGCGCGAGCTCGATTAACCAAAGGCAATGGTGCGTTTGCGTGCATTACGTAAACCGCCCTCTTTCCCCATTCCCAACCTGGTTTTGTCACGTTCACGTCCGCTTGAAAACGTGAGGCTGCGCGCAAAACTGTGGGAAATTCCTAAAGTCTCCAAAGAGAGTGGCCGCCCTGTTTTTTTAATAACCGTTAAATGCTTTTCATCTGCTGGATGTTGCAGCACCATCCCTTTTAATCATTCCTCGTGATTTTCACAGATTTGCCCTTGAACGTTCAAAGATGTGTCTAAAATGAAACTCAAATGTTTGTAAAACCACAATTCAGAACTAGTTTGAAGGGACGTTCTACCTCAATCCAGGGAATTAGATTATGGAATGGCTTGGAGAATGTAGTTAAAAATGCCAAGTCAATGTTTACATTTAAGAAAATGAATGATCAAAACAAATGTGTTAAAAAATATATATGTGAAATAGCGTAATGTGTATTGTATTACTGTAGTTAGAAAATTAGAAAAGAGTTAGTCATTTTGTACTGTTGGTTGAAGATTATTATTGTTTAATCTGATTGTTGTGTTGCAGAAAGTGCCTCCACTGCATGTGATGAATGGCTCAGTGAGTGGTGTGTGTGTGTGTGTGGGAGGGTGAGATGTGTGTCGGCCGTCCGCCGGCCAGAAGAGGGCGCTATGTGCTCATGTTCTGCACGTGTTGAGAAGAGCAAGACGTGACGGTGTGTGTGTGTGGAGAAAAGTAAACGGCAAAGTAAAACGCGGCTGTAAGAAAGTCTGTTTGTGCACCTGTTGGCTGTAATTATTATTAAAAACAAGAGGATTAACCTGCAGCCACCGTGTGGTTTATGTGCAAGGCAAGTGAGGGAGTTAACCCTGAAGCAGAGACTTCAGCCCTGGAGGAAGATCTCCCCTGTGTCTTTTGACCACGGATGAAAGACTGAGCAGGAAAGGTTAACACTGGCGACCACGAAGGGACCTCTTCGCCTTGCTGGACAAGTGGTGAGCTTTGAATGAGAGAGATAATAACGGCTAGCAATAAAGCCGAGAGACTGCATTAGCCTGCTATATTAGCCTGCTATTTAACAACCACAAGATGGACGCCGCCGCCCGCTCCTTTAAAGACTATGGGTTTGAAACAGATTATTCCAACCCGTTTATGACATTGGATATTTCTTCTGAGAGCGCAGTGTGCAGAAAAGCTGCCCAAGATGTGAAATGTGAACATTACAACCCTTTTCTGTGTGATGAACGCTGTTTTGGCTCGTACGCTAAAGGAGGGGACATGTTTGCACCGCACCAAGGCCCCGCTCAGCCACAGTTTACTCCTACAAATCCATTTGTTGATGGTTATAACACTCATGGAGGGGCTGCAGATGACAGAATGCATTTCTACTCAACCCCCACGTTTCAAATGAAAGATAATTATATGGACTCCAACCCATTTACTTCTGCTCATATGCAAAGTTTTGTGCACAGCACGCCGGCCCCTGTCAACCCAGTGACATTTCCAGCTGTGCATTGTACCCCTTCTCATAACCTGGATGGAACGATAAGCTACAAGCAAACCCCTGCACGGCCCCAGCCCCGATTAAAACCAAATAAAACTCGTTTCATGGTGCAGCAGCCTTTATCCGACAGTGAGGAGGATGGAGATCCTAGAGAGAGGGTCCCCACCTTACGTCCGGGCCAATACGACGGTACCACACCATGGACAGAATTTCTGCACAGGTTTGAGAGCTGCGCCGAAGCGAACTATTGGTCCGAAAAGACTATGACAGTGCAGCTGAAATTCTGCCTGGTTGGCGCAGCGGGGGCCATTGTCCACAGAAACCCTCGCTCTTACAGATGGGACTACCGCCGCCTGGTGGACGAACTGGAAACTGCATACGGCCCATCTTCTGATCATGCCGCTGCGGTTGCAGTAGAGCTGAGGCAGCGAGTACGGAAACATGGAGAGGACCTGCACGTTTTCAGAGACGATATTTATGGGAAAGTGGCTGTGGCTTATGGTGGCAGAGCAGAAGCTGAACAGGACTCTATTGCTGTCGAAGTTTTCACAAACGGTCTGGGTGATGCCGAAATAGTTCAGAAACTGTTAGAGCAACGACCAGCCACGCTCGCCCGTGCATATGAAATAGCTCATGCTCATGAGACCACAAAAAGGGCTGCAGCTTATGTCACCAGTACCATGCAGTCAGGAGCCCGCGGCATGGTTGAACGACGGCCCAGAGCTGCTGTGGTCAGAGCCAATGACACACATGAAAGTGTTAATAAAACTACACCTGTAACCAGCCCTTCACCAAATCAGTTTGCCACACACGTACCCTCAGCCTTTAATAGCCGCAAGCATTTGGCAAAGGGGAGAGTCCGTTGCCATAATTGTCAAGGTTGGGGTCATATCCAGAAACACTGCCCCTCGCCCCACAAGACCACCAAAGCTTTGACATTCAGTAGCTCCTCCGGTGATACCCAAGAACCCACCGTGCTCCACCTGAAAGGCCATAGCCAAGAGATGAGTATCCTCATGCAAATTTATGAAGTGAAGGTGTGTGCTGTATTGGACAGTGGGGCACGGAGAAATGTGCTGCCGTTGCGCTACTTTAATTCCATCCATCCTGACATGAAACCTCAGCTGCATTCATCAATTGTTGAGACTTTACTGGGGGTGGGACCTGTAGATGTGCCAGTGCTGGGTGAGGCCCAGATACCTGTCAGCATCAACAATCGCCAGGTGGATGTAGATTTTATTGTAGCAGATATAACAGGGTTAGAAGTGCTGCTGGGGCATCCCTTCCTCACACAAGCTGAAGCCCGTCTTGACTTTGGCAGACACCGTATCATTCTGTTTGGTGAGGAAGTGCCCTACTACCAATCTGAATCTGACTTGAAGTCGCATGCAGTGAAAATATCCAGAACTGTGGTGGTGGAACCAGGACAGGAGTATGTTGTGAAGGGCAGCGTGCATCTAAGTGGGACAGCCCGCAGTGACATGATACTTAGCCCCACCAAGGGTTTTGTGGAGAAACACAAAGTACTCCTCGCCAGAGTTTTAGTTCATCCCCAGACGTCCAAAACGGTCCCCCTTCGCCTCTTTAATCCTGGCAACAAAGCTGTGACCATCAAAGAAGGATCCATGGCTGGTCTCCTCCAGCCAGCTGAAGCCATGCAGTCTTCCTATGTCTCACCGGCCGCAGACTCACCAGCCAGCTCCCCTGTAGTTCCTCTGCACCTGGAAGAGCTCTATGCCCAGAGCTCTAGGGACCTCAATGATGGTGAATGTCTCCAACTTAAACGTTTGTTTTCTACTTATGGACATGTGTTCTCTACTGGGCCTACTGACCTGGGCCGAACCAACCTCGTCCAGCACGATATTGTACTTCGTCCAGGTGCCCCGATCAAACAACCTCCACGTAAGATGGCGAAAGAGAAGCAACAATACGCCAACCAGCAGATACATGACAGCCTACAGAACGGTCTCGCCCAAAGCAGCCACAGCAGCTGGGCCTCACCCATAGTTATGGTACGTAAGAAGGATGGGACCTATCGGCTCTGCATCGATTACAGGGTTCTCAATGAGCGAACCATACCGGATGCGTATCCTCTGCCCCGTATCCAGGACACGCTGGATACACTGTCTACTGCCAGATGGTTCAGCACGTTGGACCTTACTTCAGGTTACTGGCAGGTGGAGCTGACGCCGAGAGCACGCAAAGCAGCTGCATTCTGCGCCAGGACAGGTCTCTTTGAGTGGAACGTCATGCCGTTTGGATTATGCAATGCCCCGGCGACATTTCAGCGGCTGATGGACCGTGTTTTAGCTGGCATGCAATGGGAGACCTGTCTGGTCTACCTGGACGACATCATCGTGCTGGCGAGGAATGTGTCAGAAATGCTGCAGCGGCTTGACCAGGTGTTTTACAGACTACAACAAGCTAACCTGAAATTAAAACCTGCCAAATGCTGCCTTTTCCGCCGCGAGGTGGTTTACCTAGGTCACATAGTGTCTGAACAGGGTATAGCTACGGACCCCAGCAAGGTCCAAAAGGTCCAAATGTGGCCCACTCCATCGTCCATCCAGGAGGTTCGACGTTTCATCGGCCTGGCCTCATACTATCGCCGATTTGTAAAAGACTTTGCATCTATTGCTGAACCCCTTCATAACCTAACCATGAAAAATGCACGTTTCCAGTGGCATGCTGAACACCAAGCTGCTTTCGACGAGTTAAAGTGTCGTCTCACCTCAGCCCCCATTCTTGGCTATCCCCTGGACTGCGGTGAAATGATACTCGACACTGATGCGAGTGACACCGGCATTGGTGCTGTACTGTCGCAGATGCAGGAGGGTGTGGAACGAGTGTTGGCTTATGGCAGTCGCAAGTTGGCAAAGCCTGAACAAAACTACTGCACAACAAGACGTGAACTTCTGGCCATAGTGGATTTCACATCCCATTTTCGCCAGTATCTCCTCGGCCGGCCGTTCAAGGTGCGTACGGACCACAGCAGTCTGCGCTGGCTGACCAAAATGAGAGAGCCAGAAGGACAGTTAGCTCGATGGCTTGAGAAGCTGGCTGAATATGAGTTTGAGATTATCCACCGCCCGGGTCGACAGCACACCAATGCTGACAGCCTCTCCAGGAGACCCTGCCGCCAGTCCTGCCCATGTAAAGTGCCGAATTTTTCTACATCACCCAAAACTATCAACCATCAAGCTGTCCAGTGTGATTTGAACTCTGACACCAGCTCCCTGTTGCTGAGTTCAGTGGGGGTAGAGGACCGACCACCCACTGCCGCAGTTTGTCCAGTGGGGGTAGAGGACAGACCACCCACCACAGCAGTTTGTCCAGTGGGGGTAAGTCAAAACACCCTCACATCAGATATAGAGACTTTAGACCAAAACACTTCCACTGATACAGACAAACCGCATCAGAATGCTCATATTGATGGATGCACTGTGAAATTGACTGAAAAAATATACGTGGCTAAGACTCTTGACACAGCTTCCTTGTTTCATGGTTGGACCATGGGGGAGCTGAGCCAGGCCCAGGATGATGATGTGGACATTGCACCCATACGCAGCTGGATGAAGGCCAGTGATAAACGCCCCCCATGGCCTGTTGTCTCACCATGCAGCCCAGCCACTAAGACATACTGGACTCAATGGAAACGACTCTACTTCAGAGATGGAGTTCTAGTCCGTCGATTCTATTGCCTCGATGACACCCAATTCTACCCACAAATTGTACTGCCACGTAAACTACAACTTGACGTGTTGAGGCAGATGCACGAAGGGCCAGTGGGTGGACATTTTGGTGTAGAGCGGACCCTGAACAGATTAAGGACCCGATACTACTGGTACCACATGAGGGAGGATGTTGCCCTCTGGTGTAAAACCTGTATCAGCTGTGCATCCAGGGCTCGACCGCAGAAGACACCACAAGCTCCTATGGGAACAGTCCAGGTAGGAGCTCCTATGGAGCGTATTGCACTGGATATTATGGGGCCACTGAACGAGACTGAACGTGGAAACCGCTATGTGCTTGTGATACAAGACTATTTCACAAAGTGGACTGAAGCATTTCCTATTCCAAATGAGCGAGCTGTAACTGTTGCTGGTATAGTTGCTAGTGAGTGGGTGTGCCGCTATGGAATCCCTCAAGCGCTACACAGTGACCAGGGACGCAATTTCGAGTCTGAGGTGTTCCAAGGGATGTGTAGTTTGTTTGGGATAGACAAGACTCACACAACACCATTCAGGCCGCAGTCGGACGGTCAGGTCGAGCGTTTCAACGCCACCCTCCAAAAGATCCTGGCTACTACAGCAGAACACTGTCATTGGGATTGGGACCTGATGATTCCTTATGCTGTTATGGCATACAGGGCAACCAAGCATAGTGCTACAGGTTTCTCTCCAAACTTTATGATGTGGGGCCGAGAAGTAAGTGAACCAGTGGACCTCGTCGCAGGTTTGCCTCCTGATCCAGAAAACCAACCCACTGCTCCAGAGTATGTGCAACAGATGAGGGAACGGTTGGAGCTGGCTCACCAAATTGCTAGAGAAGCACTGGGGGACTCGGTCACACGTGCAAAGAGACAGTATGACAAGAACTGCTGCCACACACAGTATAAAGTCGGAGACCCTGTGTGGTATCTCATTAAAGGGACACGTCATGTCAAGAACAAAGTCAAAAAGTTCCTTCCCTCATATGAAGGACCATTCTTCATCCTAGGCCAACTGGATGACCTAGTTTATCGGATACAAAAGAACCCAAGGTCCAAGGTGAAAGTCGTCCACCATGACCAGCTAAAGCACTACCGCAGCCGGGAGCCCCTGGACAA
The DNA here is from genome assembly GCA_038048925.1 of Garcialebias charrua. NCBI lineage: Eukaryota > Metazoa > Chordata > Actinopteri > Cyprinodontiformes > Rivulidae > Garcialebias > Garcialebias charrua. The sequence continues at coordinate 29,949 of JBBPBX010038193.1, forward strand.
CACATGGGTCCTGGATCAGAGTCAACACTGGGAACCTACCGAGGTTCCACCACCAACCTTGGAGGAGGACTCGGCGGACTGTGACCTGGACCTGCAGGGTTTGTTCTCTGATGAAACCAGCAGGGGCGTTGGTTGTTCCCTGCTGCCTACTTCAACTGCAGCGGATTCCCATCCGGGTGTGTTTGTTCCATCCTCCCCTTCCCATGTCAATCATGAGGATGGTGGGGGTGCGGTGGGATATTCACCTCCTTTGGGCCCACCAGTTCGACGATCTAGGCGTCGGCGCAGAGCACCGGACTGGTACGGTACATGGGTAGTTCCAAGTAGAATGGACTCAGTTTAAGGTTCCAGCTGTTCAGGTGTCCTGCGAAGTTCTCTAAAACTGTTCATCAAAGCCACAAGTGCCTGTTTTCTTTATTACTGTTCAGTTGTTCAAACTGCTAAGTCAATTTGGCTGAAGAGCAAATGGTTTATCTAAAGACCGTGTTTTTCTGTATGTTTTTGTACCTGATAGATTTCAGTTAGTTTCCTGCCTGGTCGTCATAGATGCCGCTGAGTAATTTCTTTCCTCCCCTATGGCA
>JBBPBX010038194.1:0-11130 GCA_038048925.1 Garcialebias charrua
AGTGTATATATATATATACTGTGTATACTGTATGTGTGTGTGTGTGTGTGTGTGTGTGTGTGTGTATATATATATATATATATACACAAAAAACAATATACACATATATAATGTATAATACAGGTAGTCCCCGATTTACGAGCGAGATCCGTTACAACGAGGCGCTCGTAAACCGGAAATCTCGTAATTTGGAACGGCCGCCACGCTTCTCGTAAGTCCGGAATTTCGCTCGTAAATTGGAACGGTTTTGCTAGCGCGACTACGAACACTCGTTTTTCATCGAAAAACTGCTTATGAGTGCATAAAAATGATCGGAAACGTGTGTCCACATGTTTAGCTAACGAACTGTGGTGAAAAAACACAGGAAAACTCAGTATTTTTTGCGTTTTTTCCAATAATTCGCCAGCTCGTAAGTCTGGAACCTCGTAGATCAGAGCGCTCGTAAATCGGGGACTACCTGTATGTACTGTATATATGTCAACGCACAAAGAAAAGTTCAACATTTAGGCCGACGTACCTGAAGAACACCAGATGTTTCTCATGTTTGTGTTGCCTCAGAAAGGCCACCAGGTTGTTGAACTTGTCGTCGGTCCTGCAGATCTGAAAGACAACGAGTTGCTGCGTCAGCTCTGTGTGTGCTGGCTCATGTGAAACTGGTTCTTCGGCCTTTGCTGCTCACAGTGTAGTAGTTGGAGAGTCTGGAGGGAGTTCTCTGGGTGGAGGTGGCCGCCTGGCCCTTCTCCTTGACGGTGATCCTCACAGGGTTTCTGAGGCCAGCCCTCACCAGCTTCTCCAGCTCCTGAGTCTGAGTGGCTGAGAACAAGCCGGTGCGTCTCTGTTTGGGCAAGAAGCTCAGGATGCTGTTCAGACTGAAACACATGGAGGATTCAGATCGGAGGATTCAGACTGAAACACACGGAGGATTCAGACTGAAACACACGAGGATTCAGACTGAAACACACGGAGGATTCAGACTGAAACACACGGAGGATTCAGACTGAAACACACGGAGGATTCAGACTGAAACACACGGAGGATTCAGACTGAAACACACGGAGGATTCAGACTGAAACACACGGAGGATTCAGACTGAAACACACGGAGGATTCAGACTGAAACACACGGAGGATTCAGACTGAAACACACGGAGGATTCAGACTGAAACACACGGAGGATTCAGACTGAAACACACGGAGGATTCAGACTGAAACACACGGAGGATTCAGACTGAAACACACGGAGGATTCAGACTGAAACACACGGAGGATTCAGACTGAAACACACGGAGGATTCAGACTGAAACACACGGAGGATTCAGACTGAAACACACGGAGGATTCAGACTGAAACACACGGAGGATTCAGACTGAAACACACGGAGGATTCAGACTGAAACACACGGAGGATTCAGACTGAAACACACGGAGGATTCAGACTGAAACACACGGAGGATTCAGACTGAAACACACGGAGGATTCAGACTGAAACACACGGAGGATTCAGACTGAAACACACGGAGGATTCAGACTGAAACACACGGAGGATTCAGACTGAAACACACGGAGGATTCAGACTGAAACACACGGAGGATTCAGACTGAAACACACGGAGGATTCAGACTGAAACACACGGAGGATTCAGACTGAAACACACGGAGGATTCAGACTGAAACACACGGAGGATTCAGACTGAAACACACGGAGGATTCAGACTGAAACACACGGAGGATTCAGACTGAAACACACGGAGGATTCAGACTGAAACACACGGAGGATTCAGACTGAAACACACGGAGGATTCAGACTGAAACACATGGAGGATTCAGACTGAAACACATGGAGGATTCAGACTGAAACACATGGAGGATTCAGACTGAAACACACGGAGGATTCAGACTGAAACACACGGAGGATTCAGACTGAAACACATGGAGGATTCAGACTGAAACACACGGAGGATTCAGACTGAAACACATGGAGGATTCAGACTGAAACACATGGAGGATTCAGACTGAAACACATGGAGGATTCAGACTGAAACACATGGAGGATTCAGACTGAAACACACGGAGGATTCAGACTGAAACACACAGACTGTTCAGACTGAAACACATGGAGGATTCAGACTGAAACACATGGAGGATTCAGACTGAAACACATGGAGGATTCAGACTGAAACACACGGAGATTCAGACTGAAACACACGGAGGATTCAGACTGAAACACACAGACTGTTCAGACTGAAACACACAGACTGTTCAGACTGAAACACACAGACTGTTCAGACTGAAACACACAGACTGTTCAGACTGAAACACACAGACTGTTCAGACTGAAACACACAGACTGTTCAGACTGAAACACACGGACTGTTCAGACTGAAACACACAGACTGTTCAGACTGAAACACACAGACTGTTCAGACTGAAACACACGGAGGATTCAGACTGAAACACATGGAGGATTCAGACTGAAACACACGGAGGATTCAGACTGAAACACACGGAGGATTCAGACTGAAACACATGGAGGATTCAGACTGAAACACACGGAGGATTCAGACTGAAACACATGGAGGATTCAGACTGAAACACATGGAGGATTCAGACTGAAACACATGGAGGATTCAGACTGAAACACACGGAGGATTCAGACTGAAACACACGGAGGATTCAGACTGAAACACATGGAGGATTCAGACTGAAACACACGGAGGATTCAGACTGAAACACATGGAGGATTCAGACTGAAACACATGGAGGATTCAGACTGAAACACATGGAGGATTCAGACTGAAACACATGGAGGATTCAGACTGAAACACACGGAGGATTCAGACTGAAACACACAGACTGTTCAGACTGAAACACATGGAGGATTCAGACTGAAACACATGGAGGATTCAGACTGAAACACATGGAGGATTCAGACTGAAACACACGGAGGATTCAGACTGAAACACACGGAGGATTCAGACTGAAACACACAGACTGTTCAGACTGAAACACACAGACTGTTCAGACTGAAACACACAGACTGTTCAGACTGAAACACACAGACTGTTCAGACTGAAACACAGACTGTTCAGACTGAAACACACAGACTGTTCAGACTGAAACACACAGACTGTTCAGACTGAAACACACAGACTGTTCAGACTGAAACACACAGACTGTTCAGACTGAAACACACAGACTGTTCAGACTGAAACACACAGACTGTTCAGACTGAAACACAGACTGTTCAGACTGAAACACACAGACTGTTCAGACTGAAACACACAGACTGTTCAGACTGAAACACACAGACTGTTCAGACTGAAACACACAGACTGTTCAGACTGAAACACACAGACTGTTCAGACTGAAACACACAGACTGTTCAGACTGAAACACACAGACTGTTCAGACTGAAACACACAGACTGTTCAGACTGAAACACACAGACTGTTCAGACTGAAACACACAGACTGTTCAGACTGAAACACACAGACTGTTCAGACTGAAACACACAGACTGTTCAGACTGAAACACACAGACTGTTCAGACTGAAACACACAGACTGTTCAGACTGAAACACACGGACTGTTCAGACTGAAACACACAGACTGTTCAGACTGAAACACACAGACTGTTCAGACTGAAACACACGGACTGTTCAGACTGAAACACACAGACTGTTCAGACTGAAACACACAGACTGTTCAGACTGAAACACACAGACTGTTCAGACTGAAACACACAGACTGTTCAGACTGAAACACACAGACTGTTCAGACTGAAACACACAGACTGTTCAGACTGAAACACACAGACTGTTCAGACTGAAACACACAGACTGTTCAGACTGAAACACACAGACTGTTCAGACTGAAACACACGACTGTTCAGACTGAAACACACGGACTGTTCAGACTGAAACACACAGACTGTTCAGACTGAAACACACAGACTGTTCAGACTGAAACACACAGACTGTTCAGACTGAAACACACAGACTGTTCAGACTGAAACACACAGACTGTTCAGACTGAAACACACAGACTGTTCAGACTGAAACACACGGACTGTTCAGACTGAAACACACGGACTGTTCAGACTGAAACACACAGACTGTTCAGACTGAAACACACAGACTGTTCAGACTGAAACACACAGACTGTTCAGACTGAAACACACGGACTGTTCAGACTGAAACACACAGACTGTTCAGACTGAAACACACAGACTGTTCAGACTGAAACACACAGACTGTTCAGACTGAAACACACAGACTGTTCAGACTGAAACACACAGACTGTTCAGACTGAAACACACAGACTGTTCAGACTGAAACACACAGACTGTTCAGACTGAAACACACAGACTGTTCAGACTGAAACACACAGACTGTTCAGACTGAAACACACGACTGTTCAGACTGAAACACACAGACTGTTCAGACTGAAACACACAGACTGTTCAGACTGAAACACACAGACTGTTCAGACTGAAACACACAGACTGTTCAGACTGAAACACACAGACTGTTCAGACTGAAACACACAGACTGTTCAGACTGAAACACACAGACTGTTCAGACTGAAACACACAGACTGTTCAGACTGAAACACACAGACTGTTCAGACTGAAACACACAGACTGTTCAGACTGAAACACACAGACTGTTCAGACTGAAACACACAGACTGTTCAGACTGAAACACACGGACTGTTCAGACTGAAACACACAGACTGTTCAGACTGAAACACACAGACTGTTCAGACTGAAACACACAGACTGTTCAGACTGAAACACACAGACTGTTCAGACTGAAACACACAGACTGTTCAGACTGAAACACACAGACTGTTCAGACTGAAACACACAGACTGTTCAGACTGAAACACACAGACTGTTCAGACTGAAACACACAGACTGTTCAGACTGAAACACACAGACTGTTCAGACTGAAACACACAGACTGTTCAGACTGAAACACACAGACTGTTCAGACTGAAACACACAGACTGTTCAGACTGAAACACACAGACTGTTCAGACTGAAACACACAGACTGTTCAGACTGAAACACACGGACTGTTCAGACTGAAACACACAGACTGTTCAGACTGAAACACACAGACTGTTCAGACTGAAACACACAGACTGTTCAGACTGAAACACACAGACTGTTCAGACTGAAACACACAGACTGTTCAGACTGAAACACACAGACTGTTCAGACTGAAACACACAGACTGTTCAGACTGAAACACACAGACTGTTCAGACTGAAACACACAGACTGTTCAGACTGAAACACACAGACTGTTCAGACTGAAACACACAGACTGTTCAGACTGAAACACACAGACTGTTCAGACTGAAACACACAGACTGTTCAGACTGAAACACACAGACTGTTCAGACTGAAACACACAGACTGTTCAGACTGAAACACACAGACTGTTCAGACTGAAACACACAGACTGTTCAGACTGAAACACACAGACTGTTCAGACTGAAACACACAGACTGTTCAGACTGAAACACACAGACTGTTCAGACTGAAACACACAGACTGTTCAGACTGAAACACACAGACTGTTCAGACTGAAACACACAGACTGTTCAGACTGAAACACACAGACTGTTCAGACTGAAACACACGAACTCATGACATTAGTTCATCACATTACTGAGTTTAATGTGATGAACTGATGTCATTAGTTCATCACATCACCGAGCTGCAGCTCCGTGTTTTTCTTTGACTTCACACGTGCACCAGCCTGACTCTGACCTCGCTCAGCTGCAGACGTGCATCACAGCTGGGCGGTCAGTTAATGACTCTCAGCTACTACCACGTCACATTTTAGCACCGCACCTGTCAAATGACTGAACCACGACCTCGTGCTGTCTAAGGTCATCTGGCTGTCTGCCATTTTGAACAGGTCTGGCTTCGATCGTTGAATCGATTGTAGATGATCGTTTCCTTCACTGCATCACGCATCATGACGTGTAGGTGCAGTCACGTCGTACCTGGCACATCATGACGTGTAGGTGCAGTCACGTCGTACCTGGCGCATCATGACGTGTAGGTGCAGTCACGTCGTACCTGGCGCATCATGACGTGTAGGTGCAGTCACGTCGTACCTGGCGCATCATGACGTGTAGGTGCAGTCACGTCGTACCTGGCGCATCATGACGTGTAGGTGCAGTCACGTCGTACCTGGCACATCATGACGTGTAGGTGCAGTCACGTCGTACCTGGCGCATCATGACGTGTAGGTGCAGTCACGTCGTACCTGGCGCATCATGACGTGTAGGTGCAGTCACGTCGTACCTGGCGCATCATGACGTGTAGGTGCAGTCACGTCGTACCTGGCGCATCATGACGTGTAGGTGCAGTCACGTCGTACCTGGCACATCATGACGTGTAGGTGCAGTCACGTCGTACCTGGCACATCATGACGTGTAGGTGCAGTCACGTCGTACCTGGCGCATCATGACGTGTAGGTGCAGTCACGTCGTACCTGGCGCATCATGACGTGTAGGTGCAGTCACGTCGTACCTGGCACATCATGACGTGTAGGTGCAGTCACGTCGTACCTGGCACATCATGACGTGTAGGTGCAGTCACGTCGTACCTGGCCATCATGACGTGTAGGTGCAGTCACGTCGTACCTGGCACATCATGACGTGTAGGTGCAGTCACGTCGTACCTGGCACATCATGACGTGTAGGTGCAGTCACGTCGTACCTGGCGCATCATGACGTGTAGGTGCAGTCACGTCGTACCTGGCACATCATGACGTGTAGGTGCAGTCACGTCGTACCTGACCTCAAAGCCCATCTCCAGCAGTCTGTCGGCCTCATCCAGGACCAGAACATCCAGACTCCGGACTGCACTGGCCAAGTCCAGACCCTCAGACTTCCTCCTGAACATGTCCTCCAGACGACCCGGTGTGGCAACCACAATGTTCCCCCTGGAAACAAACATCACCGAGGGTCACTTATATTTATATAAAAAGATCATTTGAACTCCAGCTGTGGCGCAGACCTGGTTTACAAAAAACATCTCACCCGTGCTCCTTGAACTTCTCCACATCCTCCACAGGGTTACTGCCACCGATCAGTAAAATCTGCCTGAACACAGAGAAATCACTGAGCAGCTTCACAGACAGTCGTTCTCATGAGGGGGTTGTTGTTGCACAATGTGAAGAGAAGTTTGTTCTCACGTGAACTGTGAGAACTTCTGCAGGAACGTCTCCATCACTTCACTGATCTGGAACGCCAGTTCTCTTGTAGGAGTGATCACCAGAGCGCCGACCTGCACACACACACACATGAAAGAAGAAATGGATGATGGGACACGTCAGAGACCGTGAGGGGTTCAGTGTCCTGCCCAGAGACACTTCAACATGTGGAATCAAACCCTCAACTCTCCCACTGGTCAAACTGAAGCCAACACGATGTGTTTGTTTGTCACCTGCTTCTTCTTTAGTTTCTCCTCTCTCTTCAGAAGCAGCTCTAGAATAGGAATAACGAAAGCTAACGTTTTCCCACTTCCGGTCACCTGGAACGACAACTTTCGTTACTACACGTTTACAAAGCAACACAAGTCTTTCATTAAATGTCTTTAAAAAATGTGCGAGCTCTGGAGAAGTGTTGAAGATGACGTCACTACAGTAACTTTGAGCTTTGAGTCAAAGACTACTTTTATTTTCATGACATCTACAAAAACATTATCGCCCGTAAACCCGACACACACTCACCGCTTCAGCTGCAACATCCTTGTTGCTCATGAACAGCGGAATACACGCAGACTACAACAGAAACAACAACTTTATTCAAATGTTTTGGAAACGACGTTAAAAGAAGTCGTTTTAAATGTGTAACGACCTGAACTGGAGTCATGTGGATGAAGTTCATCTCTCTGAGCGTTTCTAAAATACTCTCGTTCAGTTGGACAGGTAAACTGTCCCACGTCCCGTCTGTCGTCTTCTCCATCCTGGACACTCTGTTAGCTGCTAAGCTAAGCTAACAAGTTAGCACATGTAGCTAGCTACAGCGCGCAGCTTCGACTTCCGGTGCACCGATCTACCCCTCCGGTCAGAACTCAAGTTGTACGTTTGTCGTTCCACAACATTGGTATTCGCCCCATTTTATTTATTTCCTTAATTTGAGTGATTGAACATGTACAACTGTGTATTGGTGTCACTCAAAAGAAGAAGAAAAAAATGAAGATTTTTTTTAAATATTTCAGAATTAAAGTGTCAATTAATTTGACATGTGGAAATATTTTGTCTATGAATCAATTAAAATGAAATAACCAAAAACACATTTGAGTCAGGGTTCTTCACAGCGAGCAAACTCACATGAAAGATTTTACACAGTATTTGTCCTGACAGTTGTTTAAAGCTAATCCGATCAGATTTTGGATAATGGATTAGATAAAATCTTGAAAAAGAGTTGTTCAAAACCAAGAACAGATTCTGAAATTGGATTAGATCATGTAATCCAATCGATAACCCTCAGTTTATATTGTTTAAAACTTTTTAGGATTGGGATAACTGATCCCAAAACATCTGGATTACTGTATTCTGATCTCAGCAGTTTGGTGGATTCAGGAACAAAATATAATTTCCATTAAATTCAAAACTTGTCAGATAAACATCATGTGGTAAATATACATTTATTATTTTTTAAATCTAACTGTGGCACAGTGGAGCAGTTGGTAGAGCTGCTGCCTGTTTGTCTCCATGTGTCCCTGTGATGGACTGAGACTTGTCCAGGTGTCCCCCACCTCTCACACGACTGCTGGACATGGGCACCATTGACCTGCAGGATCCAAAAAGGAAGAAGTGGGTAGATTCCTTCATTCAACCTTTGTTTCTACAGGTTAGTCTCATTGAGTCTCGAGGACTCGTTTATGAGACCTGCATGGTTTAAAGATGAAATGTGTCGTTTCATTTTTGTACAGATGTTATGGCTGGACACCACAAAATGAAAATTATAAGTTTTCTGTTTCTTCTTGCAGCCAACAAAGTTCAGTCAGGTCATCTGGACCGTTTGTTTGCTGAGACGTTTCATCCTTCATCCAAAGGATATCTTCAGTCCGAGGAGCCACAAACAAACTGGAGTCCCACAAGCACCAACACCCATAGTGGAAAAAAAAAAACCAGTTTAATCCAGGTATGAATCCAAACCCATGCAGCCGTTCTGTTTTCTTCAGTGACATTTAGAGCACTCATCTGGATAAGATCAAACTTTTTTTTGAACTGGAATAAAATCCTGATGAATTATCTTTGACCACAGGTTTTAATTAGCAAAACTCTCAAATGTTTTTTCACGATGTCATAACGAGGTAGTGTGCGCAGCATTTTGAGAAAAGATTTATACAATTTGGAACAAGGCTGGAACATCAAATGTGGAAAAAGGGACACACTGAAAGCTTTCTGGATATATTCATATGTATACTGTATACAGTATAATTTAACATATTTAGATGTTTGCCATGGTAATGACGATTTGCAGTGGTGGGATGTAACTAAGTACCTGTACAAATACTTTGTTACTGTACTTAAGTACATTTTTCATGCATCTGTACTACTTTACTTAAGTAGAATTAAATGTGGGTACTTTTACTGCACTACATTTTACATGAAGTACTGTATCTGTACTTTCTACTACACTACATTTCTATAATGTGTTGAGTTACAAGTTACTTTCACGTTGCAGCTTTTTGATTTGTCGTTAGTTTGAAAGTAACTGATGTTGAGAGAGTTGGTCCATTGAATCATTGCAAAGTGGACAGGTAACATTAGACCTGCCTTCAAGAAGAGCTGGACCAGTGATGTATATTCTTGTGTATACCGGTAAGTCATTTAGCTGGGAGCACCCACAGCACCACTAACACACACAAAATGGATTCCACCACAAAGATTCATCCAGAAGATACATAACACCCATGGCTTTATTGAAATATTATTTTTAGGATTATTGAAAGACTGTTCAGTACAGCAGGACCAATTTTCTCCCACAAAAGAGCCAGACGGGACTCAAAAAACTTTGAAAACCAACTTCTTCTGAACTTGAACAATAAATTCTTGCTGCAATATTAAAATGTGTCAGTTCATGGATGTTAGGAGACAAGAGATTTCTCCAAATGTCCCGACACTCAGGTCCAAGTTTTGAAAATGTTGTCAGGAAGGTAAAATATTGTTCATTATTGACCCATTACAAGTTGACTAGACAGTATTTTAACTAGAGTTGATGACAAACTGAAGTTGAAATGATCAGTCTGTTCCTTTGTTAGGTCTAATGCTCCTTTTTTCAGACAGAAAACTTTTATTTCAATTTATTTACTGCAGTTAAAATGACACACTGGTTTGTGTTAAATAAAAACTTTCAAAGATATAATCATTCCTTATTATTCTTATTTTGCTTAATGACATTTAACTCTGCATGTCATCCATGAAATTCTGACACACAGAATCACAAGTCCAAGTATGAACTGTCACAGAGTAAACACAATAAAAACATGTATTTTCTGCTGCATTGTTCTTTAAAATGGCTCAACACTATTAATGTATTACAGAAAATATGCATACAGTACACACTTAATGATACAGTATGTAGACCATTGCATTAGGTAATACTGTACATTCAGCAAGTACTTTTACTTTAATACATTAAGTGCAAGTACTTATTTACTTTTACTTAAGTAAAAACATTTATATGGTACTTCTAATTTTACTAGAGTACATTTTTGTCTGTTTATTTGTACTTTTTTTTTACAGTGTTTGAGTACTTTCTCTACCACTGACGATTTGGCAGCTAATGTTAAAAAAATAAAGACGTGTTGTTGTACAGAATATTGCCTTTATTATGAAACCTGGAGCATTTTTCACAACCATTCCATTTTGAACAGACCCATTGAGCAGATTTGAAACTAATGAAAAAACAAAAACCTTTTTATTCCCACACAAAACTGAATCATATTTCATGACATGCAACGCCTTTAATGTAGGAATTACAAATAACATCTGGGCAGCTGCAGATCACAAACATATTCAGGACTAAATGTTCCGTGTGTGTACAGTAGCATCATTTTTAACCCCTAACCCGGACAGAACCATAGAAACCATAAA